>VDFB02131088.1:0-27541 GCA_007258455.2 Sequoia sempervirens | reverse complement strand
GAGAAGATAGAATGCTAATGGGGAACCCAACGGGTGTGGAGCACGTTCCACCCAACCATGTGAATTATAAATAACTCACCCCCCATGCTCAGAGATGACAAGGAAGAGATCACGACCATGAATGTCAAAACCAACTCCAATAGAACAACATAGTACAAACTCAAAGATTAAAATGACATAACCAACAACATTCACAAGTCAACATTATAAGATAAAACTATGAAACTCATCACAGTTAATCAACACAACAACCATTAAAAAAGTCACCAAGAACATTCATAAATCATTTTCAAAAAAATATGAAACAACATTCAAAGTACAATTTCCAGAGGCAATTAGGAAACAAGGCAAACAGGTATCTTGTGGAGAGTGTCATCGCATAGCTCTCATGGGTTATCCTGGCCCTTCCTCCAACTTGAGGAGCTAGCCCCCATCTATGGATCTCCTGGCCCTTCCTCCTACTTGAGGCGTCGGCACCATAGGGTAGCTCATGCGGAGCCGATAACCTCTCATGGGGACGAGGTTACGACTTTGCCAACCAGGGCCTTCTCAGTCTATCATTAGTCTATGATAGCCCTAATGCATATACAAGGTATCCAATATTTATTATCTTGTGTTTTTTACTACCCATCCCCCTAAATTCTATTTTTAGGTTATCACTTGTTATACTACTCTTATGTGGGTTATCCTGAGCTCTTCCTCCTTTCAAGACGTCAGCCCCCATGAAGAGCCACTCTCCCTAAGACCCCTAACATAAACCAAAACCAGGCAAGGGTTGTACCATAAAGTATAAGGCATATAACACAAAACAAGACATGCGAGGCAAACTCATCTCGCGATAACTCATAATCACAATGACCAAAATCTCGTACAACCCTTCCAAATATTAATGCTTAAAATTAGGTAACATTCTAATCACAATAGAACAAGTATAAACATCCAAGGATATAAAACATGCCTCTGGAGAAGACCAAGTTTTACAATAGCTAAAATTGAGCTCACAATTACAACGGGGTTCCCACATCGATATAAAAGCCAAAACAATAACAGAATGTAAATAACACATAAATTGTGATCTCAAGACACCATATCAATTTTACTCGATGCAGTTATGAAAAGAGGCACAATAATTTTCTCATAATTAGATAAAAAAATTTATCTTTTAAATACTCTAGAGTTCTACATTTCATAATTTAATCCATAAAACAAAAGCATTATATATATATATAATATTACTATAAAATTTAACAAATATTTAAAAATATATTAATAAATTTATATATAAAGAAACATTTAAAAAAATATATTAATAAATATATATATTAAAATTTAAAACCAACTTTAAAAAAAAATACACGAAAGGGAAAGGTCCGCGCGGCCAATACAACCGATGGCGAACTGCATAGCAATCCGTAGGACTATTGTACGAGCAGTCTACGGACTACTATGCACAACATTCTGCGGACTACTGTCGCAGCTGTCCGCAGCTGTGGGGAGAGGGGGAGGTACGGCCTTCGTCATCCTTCCCCTTCACCCAAATGAATATATTTAAAAAAAAAATTCAATTCAATTCAAAATTTTATTTATTATTCTTTTTTTATATGTATTGGATATGAAACAGACCTCGGCCAACACACTGATAAAACATTTCAAAACTATAAATTTAATGTTTTAATATATATATATATATTTATATATATATATATATATATATATATATTTTCATATAAATTTAATCAAGAACAAGACTTTATGAAAAACAAAACACATTTATTTAAAGTAAAGAAAAGTATTTAAGTTCATTTAACTCAAGGGAAGAATATTCTCCAATCGTGAAAATTATAAATACACTGGACAATTTCAAGGGTTCAAAGAATAAATCTTTTCCAGAATCAAATTTTAAAACACAGAACATCTTCAGAAAAATAGTTCAACCTTTTCCATAAGTTTGCTATTCTTTAAAATCTAAATCCCAAGATTTTCCGTTCTCTTTCACATAATATCATATTTAACTAAATCTCAAACAGATGTTTCATTTGCTAACACAGATTTATTCAGATCATATTTTACTATTTTATTTTATTTGAATCAAAAAGTTTAAGAACGAGAAATTGGAACTTGGAGTCCTGCGCTGTTGAGATTTTCGATGAACTTTCACTTGATCCCGACAGCCTCCTCGAAGAACTCTCGTTCCTTCTTCTGTATCCCTTCTCCAGAGTACCATGCTCAATTTCAAATCTACTTATTTTATTTAGAAAACTCTCCCCAAAATATTGCAAGCAAAAGAATGAAAATATCTTTCCTGAAAAAACTTCAGAAGATTCAACAGTACAGAACAATTATTTTATGCCACTTCTGTCTCAATTTTCCTGTGTGTGAAAAACTCTCAAAGTTTTCAATTAAATAAAAGATATTGCCATTTCCTTCCAAAAGCTCTAAAAAAACTAAAATAAAA
Source organism: Sequoia sempervirens (assembly GCA_007258455.2). NCBI lineage: Eukaryota > Viridiplantae > Streptophyta > Pinopsida > Cupressales > Cupressaceae > Sequoia > Sequoia sempervirens. The sequence continues at coordinate 25,086 of VDFB02131088.1, read as the reverse complement.
GAAATTATTTATTTTAAATCCATCTTTTCAGTCAATAGTTAATTCTCATTCGTCCTTTTATTTTTTATGTTCTTTTATTTATTTATTTTTCTATTAATCAATACTTTTTGTTTTAAATCAGCTTTTGCAAGCTTTACTTCCTTTGCACATAGTTTGATTCATTTAATTTATTTATTTTATAATTATCTTCAACAAGATAATTTAATTAAATTAACAAAACACAATTTAATATTTAATTAGCATTTAATAAAACACATGACTTTTTAAAATAAAACTTTTTAAATATTTAAATACAAATTAATCTAACATTATAATAAACAATTATTACCATCATTTAATTAAATCAATCACAACTTATAAAATACCAACATAAATAACATACGACAAGACACTCACACGAAACAATTAAAAAAAATACAGAAACGACAATTGCAAGAATGCACAATACCATTCAATCAAGACGGTCTGACAACATGGGATGAGGTGACTTCCTTGTCATCTCTGTTTCAACATTATACCGTTGGGTTATTGGTGCTCGCCTTGTCCTGCCAAAGTAGGTGGAATCGAGACTCTGTACCTGCAATCCTTGCATACAAACCAAGTCGTGTACATGTGCATACATTTATATAAAATCAAAGCATAACATTGTGAGAAGGAATTGCAGCGTAGCAGGGCACTCGAAAACGAGTGATGCTACACTGTCCTTTTATGACATCTATTTTAACAATCATAATATAAATGATAAAATAACATCTCTAAATTAACAGATCATCTCATAACATAATTTATTAAATCACTGCATCATAATATAATTGTTGAATCAACTAATATCACCAACCATAATGCCATATCAATAACCATGTCCACAAATGTATAAGCATAAACACCAAAGTCTACTAACCAAATCACCAAACCAAATAATAATAGTACCATAATAGTATCAAAGTATCAAATCAAAGCATAGAAACTACCGAGTCCAACTAGCAAACAAAAGGGTTATTACATATTTAATCCAATTATATATGATCTTGTAGGTATTCAAACAAAGGGAAAATTTGCATGTCCAATTTGTGGTCCAAAGATGAAATCTCATCATTCAGAAAGTTTTGGAAAGTAGGTGTTTGATGAGTATAGGCACTTCCTCCATAGAAATCATAAGTATTGAATACTGAAAAACATCTTTTCAATGGGAAAGAGGAGACTACATCAAAACCACAAAGAATGACACCTCGCCTATGGAAGTTGGAATATAATAGAATTAATCATCAAGGTTATACATCGGATCAAATTGTTTATTTGTCATATATGATATGTTTTGAATTTATATTTTTATATTGTGTTGTGTTTACTCATGTTGTAATTGACAATTATTGTCGTTGTTAATTTTTTAACTTATATGCTTCATGAAGGTCATCAAGGCATTAATGGCCACCTTCCACAGGGACTGAAAATTTATCCCAGACAATTTAGTAGGTTGCCCTACTATGAGCAGCTACAAATTGTGTATTTGTTTGATACAATGCATATCAGAAAGAAAATAATAGAAATGCTATAGAAAATATTAGATGGAAGGCATGACAAAGAAAAAATTGTCAAAAATTTTAGTGACATTTAGGAAGCCAATTATGCAATGAAAAATGGCATTCAATTAAATAGTGATGGAGACCAAATTAATATAAGTGCCCTTCCTTGGTTATTAACAAAGTAGCAAAGCAATGCTATAAAATAAGTCATACGAAAAATTCAATTTCCCACAGGATTTGCTGTGAACATAAACAATATAATAACAAAGAAAGGTGAACTTGGGTCAGGGATGAAAACACATGATTTGCATACCTTCATTAAGGTAATTATTCTGGTATATTATATACACTTGTATAATGCATGTACTTTTCAGTGTATTGTGTTTACTACTTTTGGAAAAATAATGCAAAGATCATTTTATAATTGTTGTAGTACGTTCTACCTCTATCTCTCCTAGACAACATTGACAACAATGTCAAGAAAGTTATATATGATCTTGGAAAATACATGAGGTAAGAAACGAGATTTTTTCAATTCATTGTATACATCCTATAATTGCCATTTGTTTTACGTGTTATGTAATATACTGTATATTTTTGTTAAACTTCATTAATATATTTGAGCCTTGAATCACTTGTAGATGGTTGTCATCTAAAGAAATCCATAAAGAAGATATAAATTATTGGAAGAGAAAAATTCCTCATCTAATGTGTGAAATGCAAAAGTGTCTACCTTCGACATTTTTCAATGCACAAGAACACTACCTTATACACCAGTTGAGGAGATTGAATTGTGTGGACTTGTACACACAAGGTCAATGTGGATGGTTGAGAGGCACTTGAAATTTTTTAAGGCTTTGGTTAGACAAAGAGCACATCCCTGAGGGTTCTATGGTAGAGGGATATATGGTATACTGACCATGGTGTACATTAGTGAATATCTTCCTAAGTTTTCAGCAAAGATCCATGTAGATCGCATTTGGGATCCTAACTCCATTAACAAATTTGAAGGGGAGTACCTAATTGGGGAAAAGGTAGATTGAGGAAAGTGAGGTAATTATAAGATGGTCATGGAGATTAATTGGAATACATTTTACATATGGTTTTTATGTATATTGTACTTATTTAATTTTTAATCTTCAATATACATCAATTATAAATTAAGGTCGTATACTGTGGTATTTAACTAATTATACGTCGTTTGTGAATTTCAATTTTTTTTGATACAATTGGTCGAGAGTGGGATGCACTACATTTGTACATCGCCAACAATCTTGATTGGATGACGGTATGGATTGAACGATGTCAACAATCTGGTCATACATTAACATGGGAAGGTGTGGTGGTTAAAGAAGCTCATCGTAATGGAGATTCCAATGTTACACAAAGGGAAATTGATTTAGCATATGGTTTAAGAGATAAATAGGTACATATAAATATATTAATCACCCATATTATTTAATTATTTTCAAGTATATTGATGTATATATATGTTGAGATTGTTTTCTTTGCATACATTTGGCCAAGAATAAATATGTTTATCAACTGACGATATTGCAATAATTTTTACACGTTTGACATATTGCAAGTGAAACACCACAAGGCTATGTGGTGCAATGGTCATAAATTTTGAATCAAAATTTTGGATGACATGAAGAAAACTTGTGATTCTAGTATAATTGCAGTCTTTTAGGTGACTAATGTTTCATCTAGAAGCGACATACATCCAGAAGTTTCAAAAAATCGATACTATGGGATTTTGGATGATATACTTGAGTATGAATTTAAGTCCTTCAGATTAATTTTTTTCATCGTCCTATGGTACAGGCTACGATTGAATGAAAATGATCCTAAGAGAACTGTTATTAAACATGATAATGGATTTACCATGGTTAATACAAGGTTGATCAAGCCAGCTAGAAATGAGCCCTATGTTCTTCCAAGCCAATGTGAGCAAGTATTTTACTCAGAGGTTCCAGGTAAACTGGGTTGGTCATTTGTTGTTAGACATGATCCAAGAGGAAGGATAGTAAAGTATAATGTGGTGGAAGAAGAAGATACCAAAGAACTAGAAAATGATGTAGATGATGATTAGGATCAACAGTTAGTTGATGATGTCCCTGACGAAGATGTCGAAGAGGAGGAACTATATCATGATGATGTAGGAGTTAATTTTCATGAAGATGATATCCGTGTGGATGATGACATTATCAAAACTGATATCGATGATGATGATGATGATGATATGACCAATCCTTACAATGTTGAATTTGGATCGAATGATGCAGACAAAGAGTTGGATGAAGAAGAAGATCAATGACATTGAAATGTATAAGTTATGTGATTATATTATCTATTTGATATTAATTTCTTGATAGAATTATATTTGACTTATGTGGTTACATAATTAATTCATGATGTTTTTAATTTTTATGCCATTACATAATTAATTTAATGATTGAAAGGTAAAAAAATTAAAATATTTCAATAGTGATGTTAACAACCTTAAAATTAGTGTTTTTTATGTTTCATGTGATCATAAAACATTAAAAATTCAGTTGTAGAGGTGGTTGTTCAGTGGTTGACATGTATTTTGGTTCTTTTTACAATGTAACCAAGTTTTTCTTCTAATCTACCTATGGAATTTCCAATTCCAATCGAAGGCAGCTCAAAGGACTTGGACCAACTGATGAGGACTTTAAAATCCTCCTACACTTTGGGCTCTGCAAGACCCGGGAGGGTGATCCCTTAATGTGTTTACAACCTCTGCAACATTATTATAAACAACATTAATAATAGAAAATGATCTCACTTAATATCTCAACACAATAAGATAATATCAACTAGAATTGGCTATTCATAGACAATATCAACTATCTAGAGCGTGAGATAAATAAACACAATCCATTGTATAAGATAGGCAATGATTTGCAATTTGTAGCAAGCTCTAGGAAAAGACAAACAAATACTGAACTATACTAATAATTACAACTTAGATCAGTGCCATATATCCATTGCAGGAGTCAAATTCATAAGCATCTAGAAGTTTATAACATATTTAATACATCACATATAAGATCCCTGACAATATTGCATTACAATTTCATCAATATGCATTATAGCCCAAGACTACTTATCAAATCCTTATACAACACATATCTACCTATAATCCCATTCAAGCATTTTATTTAATTCCTTGAATTAAAGCTAAAATAGAATCATACACACTACAACAGTGAGATGGATGAAACAACCCTTAGTTATTTCATTCAAAGTTCAGACATGCATGTACAATGGAGAGACATGAGCTTGAATTTTCATTTCAACTCAAATGCTAGTACTATTATGCAACATTAAATCTCTATGAACTCAAAACCTGTTACAGAATGACTCAAAACCTAAATTGCATTTCTCTAAAACCATCATACTTTACAATTTGCTCTGCAACTTCACCTAGACTTGACAAACATTATCTAACTTGCTAACCCGTACTTCTGGCCTTGAAATCCTTCTTATAGAAAATGAAGGAGCAAACAAGCACTGAGCCAGAAAGTACACTTGTCACCAGTCAATTGGAGCACCTGGTGATATTCCAAAATTTGTTACAATAGCCACCACCTTGAAAAATATTCTTGCTCATCATATCAGCTAAGGAACGTTGATGCAAAAAACCACAAGAAAATCGCACCAAGAAAGTCGTCAACACAAAACTAGAATCATTGCAACCACAGCATCTGATCTACCACATGTTAGTAGTTCACTCCTTTTACTCCTCCTTAGTCAAATATTTAGTTACCCAATTCTGGTACTCATCATCAGTCGACTAGTCAAAATTAATTACCTCATCCACCTTGGTACTATAAGGTGTGTATTTTACCACTACCTAATTCGCATCCCTTTCAAAAGATTCCAAAAATGAGTTGGTACTAATGATTTTGTCCATACAGCTCACCAACAAATCATAGTCTGGGTCATAAAAATTTGAATTGATTTTATCATTGATGGCCTCACTTGTTTGATCCTGCCATTGTTGAAATGACCTGATTTTCCCCTATTCATCAATTATATCGGGTAACAATGTGTTACCCCAATCATTGAAATTCTTCACCAGCTCCCTAATCTTCCTACTCAAGTCATTTGATAAGGTCTGAAAACCTTGCAATTATTTTACTAAGGTCTGAAAACCTTGCAATGATTTTACTAACACATGAGTAGGCTTTAATGATTGGGGCCTATTATTTATATCAAACCTTGAGGCCTTATACATGATATCTAGATCACTGGCCCTAGGGATCCAATTTTCAATTATTGGTATCACTACTTCCTAATCCCTATCAATATTATTTATTGTTGCTAACAACAAAGAATATAAAGAATGTATAGATAGCAATTTTTATCAACCTTTTCATTTAAATGCCTCAAAATAGTAGTAACAATTTTCTTTTGCTTTAAGAGAGATCCCTCATCACTTTTCTTTAATGATTTCTACAATTCATCAATTTTTTGCAAGAGCTACTTCTTTGTAGGATTGAAAGAGCACTCTATTTCTTCTTCAACTTCCTCTAAAGAAAGGGTGAGGACAAGACTCTGACTAGGAGATCCTGGTGTGGAAACAATTGGAGAAGTAGGAGGCACTGACCCTGCTGTGGAAGGTAATGTACTAGTTCTTGGAGCACTTGATGTCTCCCCAATCTGCTTATACCTAAACCTCTCCACTTCAGTTTGCAACTCAACATTTTTTTGTTGCATCTTGTTGTACTCCTCAATCAAAAGGTTATATTTTTCCATTAAGCTCTTCCTTTCAGCTTCCTCCCTTTCAACAATCTTTTGGGCCAATTTGGCCACATTCACAGTCAAATTAGTGGCCTTAGTGGTTGAGGTCTTTGAAGCTCTCTTTATTATCAATCCTCCCTTGAAATTTGGATTAATATCAGAAACATCTAGTTTTCTCCCTTGTGGGGCCAATGCTCAAATTGTCAGAGTTTCATATTCCTCACTAAAAGCAGAGTTTTGCAATGCTACCTTGACCTCTTCTTTAGAGTCTTGAAAGGGATTCTTAGACTTCATAATAGCATTAAAGGCTACTACATCTATAATGTCACATTTAGGAAGAATTAATACACTAGCCTGACTCACTAGTTTTCTTCCTTCTTCAGGAGTGATGTTCTTGAATTCTTCCATTAATTCAGCTTTTACCTCCTCATCATTCTCCTGGTCTGACCTATTAGGCATTAGTTCTCTTCTCTGCCTATATTTATCTTGATACTCTTCAAACTTCATCCTCCATACCAATTGCAAGAATACAAGAGTTTTTACAAATGTATTGTCATCTAGAAACTCCTTGCATGCCTCCATTCTTGCATCTTGTACACTTTTACCTTTCATATCTAAATTAGATAAAACTAATTCAGCTGGCCTAGGAGGGGAAGGCATACCAACTTTCATGTCTTGATTAGTAACAATAATCTCATCCATCAGATCCTCCTATGGTTGATCAATTCTTTGCCTCTTAGGGCTTGGCTCAGATGGTGGTGATGAGGGATTGTCTTTTGGTGATGATTCTAAATCAATAATTTTGATTGCCCCGAGCACTTTGAATTTTGGACTTGATTGTGGAGGCACTTTCATAATATGTTTTCCTTTTCTGTCCACTTCTTCTTCATCACTGCTACTATCCTTTTTCCTCATGTAAATGGGCCACCTTTCTATAGGCTGGTATGCTAGTCTTGTTTCAATTGGTCTGGTACCTTGATTTTGTACACCCAGACTCAATTCTAAATTTATCTTTTTTGTCCTCAATGTGCCCATAATTTCTTTGAAGTTTCCCATCAGAAAATCAATTTTCTTATGGTGGGGACTAAACTCCAACAATGGATCATATTTCACATCCATTTTTTTTACAACATCTAGTAGCTTACCATAATCTATCCATTTCTCCTTGTTCAACTCCTGTCTATTCAAATATAATTCATTTTTAATCAAGTCTTCAAGGAAATTGAACTCATGCACAAATTTTCTAGCTTTTATTCTTTGTCTGAAAAGAGAAAAGAAACCCTTAGGATCATGCTGCCACTTTGGTCCACAACTCAAATGGTAATAATGAAAGAAATTATCAAAATGCATTTAGCCTCCCTTTGAAAATATAAAATCAGAAACCACTATATAATCTGAGAAAAATATTCCCTTACCCCTTCCAGTGAGGTTGTCCTCATGAATACAACTATCTGTCGCATAACTTCTACAAATCCCACTCTTGGTGGAACATTGTATGGTAGTATATGAGGGGCTCCCTGGAAGCCATATACTCTCAAGACAGTGCTAACTGGGTATGGGATAATGTCACCCCAATAATGGTAAACCTTTAATTCTAGCTTCCTCTCTTTTGGCCTGAGGAAATCATGTAATTCATCAGGGATCCTAGGTATATTCACCATTAATCTAGCCCTTAATCTGGAAGCAAAACAATTATCAAATTGCACATAACTAGTGCTTTCCTTATTACAAGATAAATCTGAAGCCCATATTTGTACTGGCAATCTTTCTCCATCAACTAATTGCCTTAATTTCATCCTCTTAGAGAAAAACTCAACATTCTTAAACAAAAACATATGAATTAGCATAGAATACCAAAAGAATTAAGTGTCGGTATCATTTTTTTGTAGCTTTGACAACCCTTCATGCATCCTCTCAGCCAAGAAAGAAGTGAAGTCATAGGTTATAGAGAAGTTAGGGTGTTATATTTGCACCACCATGAACATATAAGCAATGGGCATTACCCTACCAGGACTAAAACCCAAAATTTGACATAAAGAATAGAAAGTGGCCAAGAAATGGTTTGTAAAACAATTTAATTTGAAAGGTTCCTGGTCACTGGGGCTGATATGAAATTTTGAACCTCCTGCCCTAGCCAAATGAGGTGGAAACAACCTTGCTCTAAAAAAATATTTCAGCTTTGCATACTTCTGCTTCATTTCCTCAAGGTTGATAGGAACCAAGTCTTCACTCGGTTCAGTCAAGTCAAAAATATGTTGGACCTCTTCTCTATTAATTCTCAATAAAACCTTTCCATCATTGTCCCTAATTATCCGTGTAACAAGGTCATATCTTGTAGCCACTTCCCTAAGCAGGCCTACATCAAGGAATACATTTGGTACCACCAGCTTCCCCATATCATACATCCATCCATTTGAAAAAGGGTGAGGAAAATTCCTCTATCCATGCCACAATCTAAACAATTCCAAGCCAGTGAGGGGAACCCTAGCATCGATAATGTTGGAGAAATTATACACTAACCCTTCCCCCAGGATTTTCCCTTGCATTAGGACCAATCCCTTCCTCCTATCATTCATTGACAAGGGAAATTGATCCAAGAAATCATCATACAGGTTTCATTTCAAATATTCAATCTAGCCAGAATGTTGCTTGGGTGGTGCCATCTCGAACAAAGTAGGGCTTCTTTACAACATTATAATTCAGATAGCTAGGACTAACCAAAGATAGAAAATTACATGAGAAAACATTGCAATTTCTTACAACTATAATTAAACTATATCCCTAACACATTCATCAAAAAGCTCACACCACATCCAGCTAATCCTTTCCCAAATTCAAATGCAAAATGACCAAGAGGCACAGAAAATAAACTCATGGCACTATTCGCAGAACTCCCAAATTCTGGCTACAGAAACTCGCAATTCTACCTTCGGCTCTGAAACTACTCCGTGAAATAGTTGAATGCTTTGTGATATAGACCAAGCAGGAAAATTGATTTTATTGTTGATCAAATCATGCCAGCAAGTGTCTCATCCGCCATTAAAGCTCAATTTCACATTGCACGAATGGCTTCAACCATATTTGATGTAGATTTCAATTCGAGTCGTCGATTCTTCAACTTGATCAAATCATCGATGGCCACCTTCAAAACGAGCTAACACAATTGGAAACACGGTGATAAGGGGCCCACCTTACCATACACTATTAAGGAATTCCACGTGGCAGTTGCCCATGATATCGCAATCCTGAAACTTTTGATCACGCGATGGTTGGCAATCGTTGATCCTGAGCATCAATGATCGTGTTCCTTTAACATAGTTGTCAACCATGTCATTATCCTTCGATCATATTTTCCAGTGAAATTATAACATATCCGTCAATTTAGAACATGTGCATCTCGAGAACACTTTAGTAATCTACCCCTTAATACATTTAAAGACAGCTAGTGTTTCCTTTACTCTTTAGGCTTTATCGGATGAGACACATGGCGCCCACCTGTGATTTCGCAATCAACCCAAGCACCATCGCAGGATGGTGGGGAATAGATCAAATCAAATGGTAGTTGGTCAGTGATAGTGAAAATTTGATCCCCCAAATAGGACACGTGGCACCCGCCTGTGATTTCACAATCCTTCAATTCCTGATCACAGGATGGTGGGCACCATTGATATCTGCAGGAAATAGATCAACGACATCATGAAATCAACCCTTGCAAAATAAAACATTCATTAAAAGGAGAAGTGGGCATTACTAGGCAGATGACAAACAACAACATAAGTCATTTTTTAAAAGATGAAACACGGGGCCAACCAAGACTTAGGAAATAAAACCTTGCGGAGGAAATAAAGTATTAAAATCAAAGTTTGGTTTTAATTTTAATCCGGTGACATAAGCCTAAGCCATTAACCCCAATGGTCATGTCATTGATGGCTTAGCCAAAGCCTTTCATTAAATACTAACCGTGCAATGTGTAGGTTTTCAGATTTGAAGATATGGGAGAAGATCTTGATCATACCCCACCAACTCGCAGACCTAAGGTGTCGCCCTATTATTTGGTGAGGTCACCAGTCGACATGGTAGTTGGTTTCTGAGATGGATTAATGTTATTGGTCATGAGGAAGGTGAATGATGCTTCATTGGATGTCAAATCGAGTTAGCCTGAGATAAACCATTTGATCTACCAACTCTTCAGGAGATCAACAGGCAGTATTCAAAGTTGGAAAATGACACATGGTGGTCATTTTATCGTACAACTGGTGAAGCATTAATGAATTATTCCTTGCTTGTGTAGTCACATCGATCTCAATCTGTGTGAAGATGTTGTTTTTGGCAATCATGAAGGGTGATCTTTGGATTCTCATGCAGCTCTAGTTAAATGGTGACAGTACATACGCTACCAAATTTCCATGTTTGCACATGCATTTTTACTAAGCATTGATGAAGGTTTCCATTAGCTCGCACAATAAATACAAGAGGAATTAACTGCTAATAGTGTCATTCTTGTAGAAATTAGAGCACTTTGTGGGTTGAGTCTAATCAAGTTTGAGTGCTTGTCTGAGAAGATAAAATGAGTAATTCAATAAGGAGGTCTGTTCATTTGAGCTCACAAAAGCTCGGTCCTACTATTCAGGAAGGTGCTTTGGTTGACAAGCCTAGGCTTGTGCCCACTAGATGTAGTAGAAGGTTGCAATTACAGGATGTTTCTGCTCAACTAGTAGATGACAAAGGCAAGCAGTCAGTGTGCTCTATTACTAGTGTCGGTAGGAAAATAAGGTATGGGAATGGCTCCTCTAGATGCCAACACTCGCCCATTAACCTTACAAGCAACACTTCTAATGATGTAACCAAGACTGACTCTGACTACTGTCAGTATTTACCTTGCTTCAATCATGGTCTACCCTCTGATGAGGAAGTGATATGTGTGGTGCCATTGGTTGTTAAAACCCCAAGCAGACAGACTAGAACTGTATTGGGCAAGGACAAGAAAGAAGAGGAGGCTGAGGGTCTACTGTATTGGGAAACAACTAGAAGTGAGCATGTATATAGGGGTCTGAGTGTTGGTAAGGGCGGCGCGGTGGGTAAATAAGAAGTTGTTGTGGTGCCTTCATGGCAATTTGGTTGCTTGGTTTTTTTGCGTGGATAGCAACAAAGGGGATTTTGATGACAATTTGTGTTCCCTTTTCTGATGGTAGTTACAACATTAGCTTTCCCTAGTTCGTGTGCCACTATGTTTTGAAAATTCAACATGTAGGAAGTTTTGAAATGAAAGTCAAATGCAATCGATATTTTGTTCAAATGAAAATTTGTGGTGAAATTACATTTGAGCCCGAAGCTTGTTGCTCCCTTATCATATAAAAGGGAATTCAAGGCTCATTTGTATGGAGAGAACTAATGAAAGCTCTAGCTAGGTTTTGAGTTGAATATATGGGTAGAAAGATATATGTCCTCTCATAAGGAAGTGATATTTGTGGTGCCATTAGCTATTAAAACCCCAAGCAGACAGAATAGAATAGATAGCATGTTTTGAGTTTTGGATGAATATATGCAAATTATCTTAAATTGTATGCAGATATGAATTATAAGCATGAATAAACGTCAATTCTAATATATTTTCCTTATGGATTTGAGTGAATTTTGAATGAAATGTTAATGATGTTATATTCTTCTTTCAGAATTTGTTCATTGTGTGTCTATGTTTTGCTTTGATTCAATCTGAAAACTTAAATCATTTACAATGAGACAATACACATTTGATAAGATAAGGTATATCGAGAATTGAGCTCCATAATGCAAGGTATTATATGAGTAATCCATTCTATTAAATTATTGGGTCATTTCTACTAACGTAAATGGGTAACTAAATATTTAACCAACTAAGAATAAAAGAATAATATGTAAATGGGTCACTCACTCACTCCTCTATCTCTTCCTCCCTTAACCCTAAACCCTTAACCCTTAAACTCTAAACCCTTAATATTAGGTGTGTATTAAAAACATTATAAAAGTATAAATTTTTGGAGTTCTATTAGGAATTGAATGATAAAATGACAATGAATGGGAAAATCTAAGGCACTTTAATATTTTCAACTAAAAAGTTAGAGTTTAATTAGATTAGTGTTCACTTAGGGTTAGGTTTAGGGTTCAATGAATGTTCAATTTGGGTTAGGATTGAGGATGAGGTTGGGGTTTAATTAAGGTTATGAATTCAATAAGATTTCAAATAGGGTCAAGGTTAAGGTTCAATTAGCATAAAAATTAGTGTTAGGGTTAGGATTAGAGTTCAACTGTAGTTCAAAGTTAGGGTTATGGTACAATTACGACTAGTGTTCAATAAATGTTCAATTAGGGTTAATACTTAATTAAGGTTAGTTTTAAAGTTCAATTAAGGTTTGGGTTAGGGTTGGGATTATGAATCAAGTAGGTTTGGATTAAGGTTTGATTAGAGTTAGGTTTAGGGTTTAGTTAGAGTTAGGGTTAGGGTTAGGGGTAGAATTCAATTATGCTTAGTGGTCAATTACAATTAGATTTAGTGTTCAATTAGGGTAAGGGTTAGAGTCCAAATAGGGTTAGGGTTTAACTAGGGTTAGGATTAGAATAGAATAAAGTTTTGTGTTTAATTATGATATCTAGAATTTAGTATAATTTTAGAAAATGAAATGATTTGGACACAAAGAAAAAAATAGAAAAGTTAATTTTATATAGATCTTATTTCTTAATTTATTCTAAAATTCTAATTAATAATTGTTTAATTAATTTAAAATTATATTTAATTTAATTTAATTTAATTGTATTAGATAATTAGTAAAACTAAATAGATAATAAATATTTTATGGATTTTAAAAATTAGAAGGGTTAGGATTATAATTCTATAACTAAAAGTAATTATAATTTTGTCTTTCATGTTGTGTTACAAATGCTACTAGCATATATATTATTTATTAATATATACAAAATATGCCAAGAGATATCTTTGTCGAGGCACCTATTTTATAATAGTTTAACTATTGGTCCATTTTTGTTCAATATATATTGTATTTTAAATCATTATGTGTTGTTTTTATAACAACAAATAGATTTTTTGTGTTCAACTATTAGTCCATATGTGTTGAATATAAAAGGTAGAGATATCAAATATTTATGGTTATCAATAAGTATTTGGTCCACTTAGGTTGTATATTAATTTTAATTTAAATAAAAATATCATATTCTACAAGCAACAAATGATATTTTTTTGGTTCAACTATTGGGAGTTCCATGATTAATTTTTAGTCGAACCTTTAAAAAGTCAAATTTTAGACACTTCTCAAAAGATCTGCCGATGTGGTGAGTTGCATGAAGAGTTGTGCCTCCAAACCTTAGTTATAGATAAATAAGAGACTAGTCTACATTTTTTTAAAAAATGAATGTTCTACGATATTCCAATCAATTGCTACATGCTAAGAAAGTTAGCCTGCACGACTACTGGGCCCTCTCCCCTAAAGGAATAAGGGGACATCACTAGGTCAACAAAAAATAATGACATAAGTTGTTTTAACGAGGGAAAATGAGACCAACAAAAGACTTAGGAAAATAAAGTCAGGTGAAGGAAATAAAATAATAAAACAAAAGGGGGCCCAACCTAGTCAAAGCGATGGGGCTTAAGTCGTTTTAAATCCTTCCCAAAAAGTAACAGACAAATAGATCCTATCTAAGGTGTAAGATGAACACTAGGGTTTTACATGAAGATGAAGGTAAAACACCAACCTTAGGCTTTTCCCAAACACCATAGATGACCAGAGACACAAGGCAGGATAAAATAGAACATAGAGAACAAAACTTTGAAGTTCCATCACTACCCATAACTCTAAACCTTAAACCATTAACCCTTAACCCTTAAACCCTCTACCTTCTCTCTCTCTCAAGTCTCTCCCTCCTACCCCCTCTCCCTCTCTCATGTCTCTTTCAATTCTCTCCCTCCTACCCCTTCTCCCTCTCTTAGGTCTTTCTCTCACTCACTCACTCCCTCTATCTCTATCCCCTCCACCCTTAACCGTAAACCCTTAAACCATCTAACCTCTACCCTTAACCCTCCCTCCCTATATCTCTCCTACTCCTCCTCTCTCTCAAGTATCTTCAATATCCTACTCTCCTCTATCTCTCCCTTAACCCTAAACTCCTTAACTGTGAACCCTTAAACCTCTACTCCTCTACCCTTAACCATCATCCCTTCCTTTTATCTCTCTCTCTCAAGTCTCTCCTCTCCTAGCACCACTCCCTCTCTAAGGTCTCTCTCTCACTCATTCACTTATCTCAAGTCTCCTCCCACCCCTCTCCCTCTTAGGTCTTTTCTTTCACTCACCTCTATCTCTCTCCCTCCATTACCCTTAAACTCTAAAACCCTTAAACCCTCTACCCCTTATCTCTCTCCCACTCCCTCCCTCTTTCCCTCTCTCTCTCTCAAGTCTCAACCTCCTACCCCCTCTCCCTCTCTCAGGTCTCTCTCTCTCTCACTCACTCTCTCTATCTCTCTCCCCTCTACCCTTAACACTAAACCTTAAACCCTTAACCCTTAAACTCTAAACCCTTAAACCCTTAACCCTTAAACTCTAAACCCTTAATATTAGGTGTGTATTAAAACATTATAAAAGTATAAATTTTTAGAGTTCTATTAGGAATTGAATGATAAATGATGATGAATGGGAAAATCTAAGGCACTTTAATATTTTCAACTAAAAAGTTAGAGTTCAATTAGGATTAGTGTTCACTTAGGGTTAGGTTTAGGGTTCAATGAATGTTCAATTTGGGTTAGGATTGAGGATGAGGTTGGGGTTTAATTAAGGTTGTGAATTCAATAAGAGTTCAAATAGGGTCAAGGTTAAGGTTAGGGTTGGGGTTAAGGTTCAATTAGGATAAGAATTAGTGTTAGGGTTAGGATTAGAGTTCAACTGTAGTTCAAAGTTAGGGTTATGGTACAATTAGGACTAGTGTTCAATAAATGTTCAATTAGGGTTAATACTTAATTAAGGTTAGTTTTAAAGTTCAATTAGGGTTTGGGTTAGGGTTGGGATTATGAATCAAGTAGGTTTGGGTTAGGGTTTGATTAGAGTTAGGTTTAGGGTTTAGTTAGAGTTAGGGCTAGGGGTAGAATTCAATTATGCTTAGTGGTCAATTACAATTAGATTTAGTGTTCAATTAGGGTAAGGGTTAGAGTCCAAATAGGGTTAGGGTTTAACTAGGGTTAGGATTAGAATAGAATAAAGTTTTGTGTTTAATTATGATATCTAGAATTTAGTATAATTTTAGAAAATGAAATGATTTGGACACAAAAAAAAAATAGAAAAGTTGATTTTATATAGATCTTATTTGTTAATTTATTCTAAAATTCTAATTAATAATTGTTTAATTAATAAAATGAATATTTAATTTAATTGTATTAGATAATTAGTAAAACTAAAAAGATAATAAATATTTTATGGATTTTAAAAATTAGAATTTAGTTTAATTTTATTTGTAATGTCAAATATTAAAATTTTAGATTGAAATACTTAATTGATTTTAAAATATTTATAATTAATGTTCAATTTATAAACTAATATTAAGAAATTAATAAATATAACCTGTGGCATAATGTATGAAATGTGCATCAAAGTATTTATCATTCCTTTAGCTTCACCAAATGAGAAATGTGGCGCACACCCGTGATATCACAATCAATAAAGAAATCACAACTTTTGATCATGCGATGGCGGGCAACTGTGGATCTCAACCATCGGCAATCCTATTCGTTCAACACAGTCACCAGCCTTGTTCTTAACCATCGAGCACCTTTTTACTAGGATTATAACATCTTCGTTGATTTAAAACACGTGCATCTTATAACTGCTTTAGTAACCCACAGCATAATGTATTAAAGACCCATAAAAGTATTTATCATTCCTTCGGCTTCACCAGATGATACATGTGACACTCGCCCGTGATATCATGATCAAATAGTGGGGTCGTCATGGGATGGCAGGGAACGGCTAAGATCACACAACGATTGATCTACGTCCATGTGAACTTGTCCCTGTGCAAAATAAAAACATTTATTAGGGGAGATAGCCTAGTAGTCATGTGGGGTACAAAATAAAAACATTTATTAGGGGAGAGGGAGCACTCAATTGTGATGATAATACCCAATCTTACCACATATTTATACTATATATTGTAAATAAGCAGTCCAAATCTAAATAAAGAAAGATATTTATACAATCCAAGAAAATAAGTTAAAATGTATTTAATAAAAAATTATATATCAATTTTTTTTTCTTTTTTAGATGAATTAAGAGTATGATTTAAAATATTTTAATTCAAATAACATAAATGATAAATTGAAGTGGGAAAACTTGAATATTATTTTAAAATTTTGAGGTTTCATATTTATATGAGATTGATCTAATATATCAAAAAATGAATGTTAAAATATCATGAAAAAATAGGCATAGAATGAATGTAGAAGTAAAATTATATTTGCATATATTCATAAAATAAGATCTAATAAACAAAAAAAATATGCAATTAAAAATAAAGGAAAAATAATTCAACCCAAATTTAGATAAGAGAGATAATTAGATTATATGATAACTTTAAGGCTAGGGTTAGGGTTTGATTAGGATTAGTGTTCGCTTAGG
Organism: Sequoia sempervirens; assembly: GCA_007258455.2. NCBI lineage: Eukaryota > Viridiplantae > Streptophyta > Pinopsida > Cupressales > Cupressaceae > Sequoia > Sequoia sempervirens. The sequence continues at coordinate 8,141 of VDFB02131088.1, read as the reverse complement.
GTTATGATTAGAGTTATGAATCTACAATTAGGGTTAAATTAATGTTCACTTAGGGTTTCTTTCTTGGGAGAAGTTTATTGAATGGTAAGTGTATTTTATAAAATTAATATGTCAAGAATTAATTTTAGATAATACTACATGTGATTTTTCATATGGTATTAAATTGTAGATTAAAATTGATAATAGATTTCCTTCCTTCTTTTGCATTGTAAGCTACCATAATATATGGCCTTAAAATTCTATTCATATTTTGAGCTTTTCTAAACTATATAACACGACATCCAACAAAAAAATTTGTTATGCATTTTTTCCAAGCACAAATCCTTAGAATTCTTAATGTGTTACTTAGGTTAATTCTTTATTGCACTAAATAAATACACACTAATATATATATATATAATGGATTTGAGGGAAAATATTAAAATATTTATATATATAGAAAAATTTTAATGTAAGGGATTCAAGTACATATCTTTGCTTTTGTTAATGTTGATGAAGATACAAATCTTGATGAAGTGCCAAATTTGATGAAATGATGATATAAAAAACTAGAATATCTTTGCTCTATGTGGCACTTGAAATTTTGTACAAAACTATAACTAACTCTACATCAAATTTGTGACTTTGGACCTATTTTGCATCAATAAATATGAGCTTTCACACATGCCTCCTAATCTAGTATACAATATGTACTTAAATGCTCAAAATAGTTGGGAGTAGTGTTGAGATTGGTGGATCTTTGGGAAGATCCAATGCTTCACCTTTGTATCTCTCCCTATAGATAGAGGTAGAGATTAATATAGAATGAGAGAGGAAAAGGGATAAAAATAGATAGATATATAGAGAGAGATAGAGGGAGAAATAAATATATAGAGAGATAGGGAGATAGAGGGGGGTATATATATATATATATAGAGAGAGAGAGATGGCAAGATAGAGATATAAGGAGATATAGAGAGAGGGGAGAGAGAGAGAGATAAGTAGAGAAAGACAAATAGAGATGGAGAGGGAGATAGAGAGAGAGAAAGAGATAGATAAATGGGAAGAGAAAGACATAGATATAGAGATATATGGGAAGATAAAGGAACAAATAGGTTGAGATATGAAGATAGATAGGGGTATAGGGAGGGAGCAAGAGATCGGGGAGAGATGGGGAGAGATAGATAGAGGGAGGGAGAAAGGGAGAGAGATATGTAGAGGAGGGAGAGATAGAAGATGGGGAAGAGGGAGATGTATGTGGAGAGGGGGAGAGAGGGAGAGCGAGAGGGGGAGGCTAATTTTTTAGTTTAAATTCTATAAATAATACTATAAATATTATAATAATTATATAATTTGTATTTTAAATTACACACTATATTTTTATTTTTGAAAAATATGTCATTTTTTAACCATTTTCCTATATATTTAGTATTAAGATTTTTACATCTTTTAACAATTCAATGTATAATACAAATAAAATATAGTTAATAATTTAATTAACTAGCATACCTATATTAATTAATAATATATGTAAAACACACTGAGAGTTATCTTTATCAAGATGCCTATTAACTTGAAAAAATGCTTACATTTTCATGAATATAAATTTGGAAAGCAATCAATTTGATTTCATTATTGTTTGTGTCATTGTTTATCTCAATTCCTATATATAAGGGTACACATTCAAATTTGAAATCATACCAACTTGTCTATAACAACAATCAACTAAGAACAATAAATTTAAGCAGAAATGTTCATCAATCATTAGATTTAGTATTCACAGCATCAAAGAAGTATATCATGACAAAATGGCATTAACTAACTTAGATATATCCACTATTTTTATTTTTCAAATGTTTGAATACATTGTTAACATTATATACATTCAAGAATTTGAATGTTATGAAACCTATAGATTTGCAATTGAGTCTAATAAAGCTTTTCTCTCAGATGAATAATCAAACTTTGTTGTTTTTATGACTGTGCATTTAATCCTTTGTTCATCATTATAAGTCTCTTTTTTCAATTGAAGTTTAAATATGTATTTGTTGATGAAAAGGACCTTTTGTATAATGTGTGAAAACTTAACATCATCTTATTTTTCATGCTTCCAAATATTCAATTTTTTTGTTGTTACACCCATAATTTCTTCTGCCACTTCTTCAAAAGTTGTAATCCAAGTGAATGAAGTATGGTCTTGCACTTTGCATTGAAGTATATATTTATAATCACATTCAGGGAAAGTTTTATCACATCTTCCACAATAACATTGACCATTTTCATTAGAGTTTACCCTATTTTTGTAGTGCCTATCTCCAATTTTCAAGGGGCGTGTTGTATAACAAAAAATTTCTACCTTAATGAAAGATAAGGTATCTTTTATCACTATCCAATAAGGTTTACCAGAGTTGGAGAGGTCTCGATCCTGTATTTGTGAGATACTAGGGTTAGGAACAAATAGGGTTTAGGCTAGGGTTGGGGTTCAATTAGGGCTGGAGTTTAATTAGGGTTAGATTTCAATTAGGGCTAGAGTTTAAATAGGGTTAGGGTTCAATTAGGGTTAGGGTTAAAGTTAGGGTTTGGGCTAAATCAGGGTTAAGGTTCAATTAGGATAAGTGTTCACTTAGGGTTATTTTTAGGCTTAAGATTGGGGTTAATAGTAGGGTTGGGATTTAGATTGGGGTTAATTAAATTATATTAGTTTATGTTTTTATTAAAGATCAAATATAGATGTAATTTTGAAAATTATATATCTATACCTTTTGATTTATGTTTTAGATCTAAGATGATCACATTATTGTTTATGCATTACCTAAAATAAAATCCTTATTTATAATCATAAAATAAAAACCAATGACATCATAATTTAAACAATAACAAACAATACAACTAATTAATTGAATATTTTATAGAATTTAAACTAAAAAATTGATTAAAAATTGATATATTTATTTTTGATTCACAAGATTGATTTATATATTAGATTAAAAAAGGTACAACCATCTGCAAATGCAGGAAAGCTTCCACCATTGATTACTAGCAAACCCATCCCAACCACCACTACCAAAAACCACCCCAAAGATGGTCAAAATGAGACCCAACCAGCCAAAGACAGGGAGACCCCTCCATCCAGAAACCACCACCCCGCCATCCAAGCCAACTACCAACCCAAAATGACATAAGGGTTCAGCCCCGACCCTAAACATACAAATCCCTAGTCACCCAAAACTCCCAAACTAGCCATTAGAGATCAAATTTATAAACTCTGGGTCTGAAAGATGCCATTGGACCATAGAGATAAACTCTAAAAACTATCAAAACCAACAACTATACAAGGCATTCACAGGAAATTATTTAAAACAGCAAAATCTTCAAAGACTTTTACCCACTCGACATCACCTACAGCCATCAGGCCAAAGAATTTCTTCAAGAATTCAATGGCCACCACCACCACCATTTTGTATCTTCTCAACACCAGACCGCTCAAGTCAAGAAGGAATGGGAAAAGCTTTATGGCTTCTTCTAAACCTGAAATAGCTGCAAAGTCACTCAGTCTTGGGACACCTCTGCCCTCCACCACAAAACTCAACGTTTCATTTACCCCTCCTACCAGATCCTTGAAACATCTTAACCAACAATAGTTTAGCCATAGCCTTGGACTCACCGTTGTCCAAAATAGATGCCAAAAACCAAGAGATGTGTAGATTGTCCCTGTCGAACTCCTTGTTAGCCAAATGACCAGCTCCCAGGATCATTTTGGTCACCACCAAAACTAACGAGTTCTTGTTTGAGAGAATCTGCTTCAATCATTGGTCTTTAACTTCTCTAAAGGAGGCTTGTCTAGCCGAAGATTTCAGAGAGATTGGCACGTTTGCACCAAACTTCACTAGGCCATCCACAGAGACTTCAATGACAGAGAGAGATCACTTTGCCATGAATGCCATCGCCAGAAAAAATAAATTATGCTACAAATGTCTGCCACTAAAGTTGCCACCAACTGATATGAAATGGAATGAAATGAAAAATTTTAATGATGTCCATGAGGCCAAAGAAGCCTATGGGACCCAAATGACTTCCCTCCACACGTGCCACATCTAATTTGCATGAAACTGCCTTTAGGGAATGATGCCTACAGTATCCTTGAGCTCTGTGAAGACAATTGTGGCCTCCATCATGTGACCAACCTCCTAGTCACACCCACCTATGTCCCCCATAGCCCCTTCCTTTTTGCCACCTCAACTCCTAGCTGGCTCTCCTAGCAAATTAGTGCGGAGATGAGAAAAGAAAGGAGGTAGGGGGAGCCCACCCAGGTGTTGGCTATCTAGTCCCAGGAATACACCCGACCTCATGCATGGATACATAGCATATATCCCATAGTTTCTTGATTTTCTCGTTGTCAAACTCCATGGAAGACTCTATGCAAAATGTCAGCGTTTAATAAAAATCATAGTTAAATTACTACTTGTTGGAAGACTATAAATGAAAGCCCCACAATCTTTTAGCTAATTATGGCATTTCATAATAATTTAAAACATTTTAAATATAAAAATTTAACATTTATTTTAAAAAATAATATTATATTTTAATTTTATTTTTATTAAATATATATTATATTTGTTTTATTTCTTCATGTAAAAATTTCAATATTTAACTATTAAAATATTAAAATATTAATAAAATTTAATAAAAATTTAAAGTTTTATTTTAATGTAAAATACATATAAATATTTAATATACAAATATTTAAATTTTCAAAAGATTTGTTTCTATTAAATTATCATAGATATTAAAATTTTGAAATCTTTAATAAAAATTAATATTAGAAATTTTGAGAAATATAATTTTTTTATTTATAATTTTTAAATTTGATTTGATGTTCAAATTCTTATAACAAAATTTTAAATACTTAATGTATAATATTTTAGGTAAATCTTTAAATTTTAAACTTTTTTAATATAAAATGAATATAAATTTGAATGTTTGTTTAATTTTTTTAGAATAAAATTTTAAATCATTAACGTATAAGATTTTAGGTAAATATTCAAATTTTAAAGTTTTCTTAATATAAATTCTTTAAATAAAATGCTAGTTATTTTTAAAAAAAAAATCATATTTTGATAGTTGAATATATTCAAAATATTTTTAATTTAAAAAATATATTGTTTAATTTTGGTGAATATATCTAGCTATGTTGATATGCTTGAAAAACTAATTTTAATTAAAAAACTTACTAACATCATTAAAAGGTAAGTTTTTAATTATAAAAATTTAACATTAGAATTATTTAATATTTGAAATAGAAAATTTAAATATTATATTATAATATTTTATAATTTACTTATATAGTATTTTGGATAATAGAAACAATTTTGATTGATTTAATATTTTCTAAATTCATGATTGAATTTAAATCTTATAATTTATTCTCTAAATTCATTATAGAAACAATGTATGAGAATTTATTCTCTTGATTTTGAGGGTGAAAGTATGGCTAGATAGGGTTTCTATACATAGTATTTGTAGGAGAATGGTATCTCTATTTTGAATTATTCTAAATCTTGTTTGTATGTAGTAGTTTTTAAATTCATTTTGTTGTTATACTCTATAATTAATAGTTTATATATTGTACTCTCTCTATACATGATTTTTAGCAAGATTGGAGACACTAATAAAACCTTCATTTATTTATTTAAAAAGACTAAGAAATGTATGAAAATTTGACAACATGAAAACCATGAAAATAAAAGTGAAAATAAAAATTTAACATAGTAAAAATGGCCAATCATGTGCCAAAAATGAAAAGAACCATTTGTTGTTACTCTAATATTTCAACCACATCCTAAATTACCAAGTGCATTTTATATATGTATCGGCAAGGAGCACAATATTGGGAATCAATGTGAATTCTTCTCATCAAGAAATGAGACAAGCTTTGAGATTGAAGGACCCAAGCTCTTTGTAGGTTTCAATGAAGATTTAATTAGCCACTAATAGGAACAATAAGAAAATAGATAAATGTGAAAATAAATCCTAATCTCTAAGAGTGTTGTGCTAAGAATTACATACACATCTCATAAATTTCAATGGAGACATGAGACACATTTATAGAAATAAAGGAAAGAAATAGCTATTTAGATAGTTATTAATCTCCAAAAGATTAGGACTTACTTCAAGAGATTAATAAAAATAAGTTTTTATTTATAATTTGATAATTTGATAATTTTAAAATTATCATAGATGTAAAGTAAAGATAAAATATTTTTCAACAAAACAAATAAAAATGACAAACAAATAATGTGATTAATCAAGAATAACATGACATTGTGAAAAATATAATAAATAAAAGAATATGCATAATTGTACATAAGCCATCAAAAGTCTAAATATACCTATCTTTATAAAAAAATAAAAAATCTTTAAAATGACTAAAAATTATTAAAACTTATTAAGCTCCATGAAAAAACACTACCTTCTATATAAAGAATATACAACATGATACTTATAGAAAACAAATTATGTAGGATACCAAAAAATTGTTAAAAAGATAAGATAAAATTATAAATGAAATTAATCATATAAATTTCATAGTTAAAAAGACAATTCTAGGGATCTTTAAATATACATATATAATAATCTTTAAATCTTTATTTTAAAAAAAAAACTATATTTTATAAACTTATACATTAATTTTTTTAATATTTAGGTTATACTAAAATCTTAGATGTTCAATATTGACTATTATTTTTAAATTATAATATTGATTAAAGATATATAATTATATTTATAAGATTTAAATTCAATAATGAACTTAGAAAATATTAAATCAATCAAAATTGTTTCTATTATCCAAAATACTATATAAGTAAATTATAAACTATTATAATATAATATTTAAATTTTCTATTTCAAATGTTAAATAATTCTAATGTTAAATTTTTATAATTATAAACTTACCTTTTAATGATGTTTAGTAAGTTTTTTAATTAAAATTAGATTTTCAAGCATATTAATGTACCTAGATATATTCACCAAAATCTATTATCCATTATTGATTATGTAATTTTATATGTATAATATATATTTTTAAAATAAAAATATATTTTTGAAAAAAAAAATATATTTTTGAAAAAAAAAAAATATATTTTTTAAATTAAACAATATATTTTTTAAATTAGAAATATATTACAAATATTTTGAATGTATTCAACTATCTAAATATGATTTTTTTTAATATACCATTAAAATCACTAATAAGAAATATTAAAGAGTTTATATATTTTTGTTTAATATATTAAAAAAATATTTTATATTATAAATATTTTATAAATAATTTATAAAATATTTTTTAAATATATTAAACAAAACATATATAAAAGTTTAACTGTTGTATGTGGGCTCGAAAATAAAAAATGTAGGCGTTACGACTTAGGTTATTTTTTGCATGGAAGGCAGGCTATTGGCGATGGCACGGGATGGGTCCTATCATTCTAACAAATGACAGACTATTAGAGGCAGGTAGGCCATGGATGGGCATACCATTTTGTATGTTGCATAGCCTACTCCTGACTTGACTAGTTGCCCTAATTTCTTTGCTTTTGCTTATTTTTAATGAATTTCCCCCCGACCTTGTCAAATATTTCATTATAAATGTTTTTCTTTGGAAGCAATGAAACATTTAAAATATATTGCACAAAAATTTCCTCAGGCCCCACCTTGTACAGTCCACGTGGCACCCATCGGTGATTTCACAATCAACCAAAGAACCATCGCAGGATGGCGGGGAACAGCTCAAATCAAAGGACAATTGATGAATAGTCGCACAAATTTAATCCCCCATATGGGACACGTGTCACCTGCCTACGATATCGCCACCCTACAATTCCTGATCACGAGATGGTGAGCAACCGTTGATCTTGAAGGCATTTTGATCGACAGCAACGCAAATTTCATCCTTATGAAAAATGAAACATTCATTAAAGGGAAAGGGGACATTACTAGGCGGATGGAAAACAATGACATAAATTTTTTTTAAACCATTCAGCACAAGGCTAACCAGGATTTAGGAAAATAAAACTCATGGAGGAAATAAAATATTAAAACCAAAGGGACCAGGCCCAAATGGAATGATGGGGCATAAGATGTTTTTAAACCCTTCAAAAAAG
>VDFB02131086.1:0-12940 GCA_007258455.2 Sequoia sempervirens | reverse complement strand
CCTTCATGCTTCTTTTCACCAAGGTTTTCTCTATATGTATTAAGAGACAATTGTTGCTTAGATGCAACACACATACACACTTTCTTTCACCAACATCACTCTCTCACACACACTTCCTTCCTAAAGACTTCTCTAATTTATTCATCACCGACTCTATTCATCAGTCTCAAGATGCACAACCACAGTCAATAACTCTCTACCATGGTTCGATATTTAACTTCTTTAGTACGCTACCAAATCGAGCCACACATCCACTTATCACAAATGAAATAATTTTCTAATTTTGGCATACTAAACAACTAAGATCATGCTTTCATTTAATAGATATTCTCTGTATCATATCTTATTATAATTTTCCTCTACCTAAATGTCAATATCGCCAATTCAATTATCTTATCACCATTAACACTAGTATCTAGAATGGTTGGGTCAATTGAATTCATTCCTGGAATTTATTTGGTGTCAAAACCCTAGATCACATTGATATAGTGGTTAATGTTTCTCAGCTTAAACCTATGTTGTTGATCTATTGCTTTTTATGTCATGATCCATTGATTAAGAATCACCTCTCAGTATTTTAAAACATGATCATTGGATAAAATATTTAATATAATTATTTCCTTTGATTTATACCATATAAATCTTGTCAAGGGTGAGTCCAAAAAGACACACATCACAAGTCTACAATTCTGCGAGGTTAGACACAGTCCCAAAAAATCTTTGGGAGACTGGTAGATTACCACCATTTGTCACCTTGGTATACCCGCACAATTCACAATAGAGATGTGAATTTTTATATTGATCAATCACATACTACCACTTACCAACATGTCACCAATCATCCTTGACACCTATCAGTTACTCTAGTCCCACAAGGTGCATCCCATAAGGTGCACCATTATGCTATTCTGGGGAATCTAGATGGGAATCTATGATATTTGCATTGAGCTCCCAAAAAAGACCTTAGATCTTCAATCTTCAATCATCGTCATGGGTTATACCAAGGAAAAATATTCACCCCATGACTAAGAGAATATTATGATCTCCGAGTATTTTTTAGGCCGGTAAGAACAAAGAGGGTCGGTTGCCCCGACGAACTCAATCACTTAAGTTGTCACTTAAGAAACTTACAATCGCTGATAGACAATCATTGTTGGAATATAAAGTTTGTTTCAACGCCATGACTGAATACATTTGAATTCATCCTATTACCCAAACAACACAAATATCCCATGTAGGATATCACACAAACATCCCCTTTTGACATCAATGACAATAATATGCTAACACCGGTTTTGTCTCATTTTCAGTTGTGGTAGTGTATGCTCTTCTAGTTTTTTTTCTTTCCCATCTCTTGTATTTGAGGGCACTCAAAGGACTAGTGACCCACTTCTCCATAATTGAAACCCATTCCTAAAAATCCCCTTCTACCATATTCTCCTCTTCCTCTCAAAGTTTCACCTCTTCCTCTTGAAAAATCTCATCTTCCTCTTGTATTTGTTCCATGATTTGTTTTTGACTAGATTGCTTCCTCTTACTTTATTGGTTGACCCCTTCCACTATTTTCTTAGCCCTACCTTGTGGAGGCTTTCCCCTTCCTCTAAAGATTCCTTGTTGTCTTCTTGCTAACTTCTCCCCTGCTTTTAGTGCATACTGATAGGCCTCTTCCAATGTCCTTATCAAGACCATGCTAAGTTCATCCCATATATTGATCTTCGAACCATTTACATATCTCGCTACTTGCACCTCATCATCTTCAGCATGCCCAACATGTATGCTCAATCTGTAGAATTCCTCTGTGTATTCTATGACACTCAAATCCTTTTGTTTATAGTTTTGTAACCTTTTGATTAAGCTAATGTGATAGTCTACAGGCAAGAATTCTACCAATTGAACGATGCCTGGCGGATGGACGCCGGATCCTTGTTTTTGCGCGACGTGAAAGACGATCCCCACCCGGATGGTCCTTAACCTTGTATTTCAATATTTACCTTTTAGCCGAGCGGAATTAGGGCCGGTCCATTTTGTAATCGAATAGTGCTCTGTTCTATAATTCCCACGATCTAATTGGTCCATCCATAGAGCTGATACTTCAGCCTTTAGCTAACACTTTTTTCTTCTCAGACTCACTACAACCCCTGCTAGCCCCCCTTTCTAATATTCACTAAGATCTTCAACATGAACCCCCTTTCTCTGAGAAGTTTATATGGCTTCCAACCTTGCTGTGATTCCCCTTAGCATCTCCATGAGTGTTTCATTCTCTTCTCCTCGTGGGGATCTTCCTCTACCCCGTCCTCTAATTTCCATTTCCTCTTCAAACTTCTACAAGCCTTCTCTGATACCAATTGATGCAAGTCAACAATTGAGAAACCTATGGGTTTGTTAATTGCTACATTCATGGCTTCACAAAATCAACACTACAATATAATATTAAAATAAAACACCAACACAATATTTTTCATTTGTAAATAAATAAATATTGGAGAAACGCAAATCTTAAAAATTAATCATGTTATCTCATATTGAAAGTTTCATCAACATCAACAAGCATCTAACTCAGAGCCTTTTTGCTAACTTCTTTAGGAAAGATTCAAGAAAACACCAAAAATCAGCTTCAAACTATCTAATATGCAATCTACATGAAGCAAAAACATCATACCATATTCTTGGACATGGAACTTTGGGGCGCCTAGACATCATTCTTCATATTTTTACTTGATTTTCCCTATCTTATTTCTTTTTTCATCACTGATAAACTTCTCCCCATCTAGGAATTGAATTGTCTCTTCCCAAATCAACCATCCAACCATTCTCTCCACTCTCTCCCAGCCGTGAGAATCATGCAAAATTCATTTCTTGAGTTTCTCTTGGAAATTTTAAATTATTTTCCCAAATTGGAACCCACTAGCTTCTTCCTACACCTCCATTCCCAAGTGCCAAGCACTACCTAGAAAACATTTATTCATATTCTTTTATTTAATCTCAAGAGTTATAAAATAATAAATAATTCATTCTCTGATCCTGGGTGTGGGACTTTGGCTCCTAGGTGTAATTTGAATTTACACCAGTGGTATTAAGATTGCATTTGGATTTCATGTCAAACAATGCTGTATGAAAGGGGTCCCATTTGAAAGAGCTGAAGAAGAGAAAAGGAGAAATTCCACATGCCTACAAGACCAACAACACATTAAAATTTTAAAAAATAAAATAACACCAAATGATTTTGTTTTGGGTGTGCAGGATTGCTCTTCACCCTTGATGCTCCTGCATCATAGTATTACTATTTTTGGAGAAGATATAAATAATGACTTTATTAGTGATATTTAAATATGAAATAAATCACTTTGGCATCAATAATAAAAGTGTTAATATTTTTGGGTAATTACATTTACTTTATTAATAAAATTAGAATCATTTTTAGAGTTAAGATATTTGTGGCAATTAATATTATCTATTTTAATTTAATAATAACATCAAGTTAAACCACAACATTAATATTAATATTATGAGAAATATCAATATTAGCTTTATTATTGGGTAGTACAACTTATAACGAGCAATATTATTAGTCACATTATTAAAGGGGAATTATTATTTTTAAAAAAAGAAGTGGAAAAGCACTCACCTTTTATTAATAAGAAAGATTACATTGCCGAATAACATGTCAAAGCTCCTCATGAGAAAAATAAAACATTCAAGATACAGAATATCAAAATTCCTTTGGAATATATTCAAAAGGGAGGTAACAGTAAATACATGAAAAAGCCAACAGTGTCGGGAAGCCACCAAGAACAAGAGGCAGTGAAAACATCATTGTGGAATATTAATGGTAAAGCAATTAATGATAGTACAATTATAATTAATATTACAATAATGTTTTAAGCAAGGGCTAACTTCATGGGGGCTTAATAATATCTTCAATTTCATGGAAATTATATCTTCACTATTATCAAGGTAGCTGAGTGTTAGTACTAGATGTTTGTGTAGAACCTTTCATCATTTATTGTGTAAAGTACACTACCTTGAGCATGCATAGTTTCTTGTTGTTAGAGTTTATACGATAAATTGTTACAAAAAAAAGTGATAGTTGTGTTTTTACCCTAAGGATGAGTTTAGGGCATGACAAAAAAAGTTCAACGCAACATACAAACATAAAAATCAATAGAACATTCATTTAGATATGAAGGTAAGAATGTTTTATGCAACACATCATAAATCAAAAGAGATAAAATAGTAGTTTCTATTTATTCAGAGGCATGAAGCTATTTTACAGTTGTACATATACAAAATGCGTGTATTATGATAGAAAATAAAGGGAATAACCATTTAAAATGAATATCCAAAAGTATTTTATTGAGAACTTTGAAGGCCAAGGAGAGAAACAAGATGTAATAGGGGGAGAAATCCTAGCCATGGGTTTTCCAAAATTTGACATGTTTGCATGAAAAATCTTGAGTTGCAAGTGTAGAAAATCCTCCAAAACCAAGTGTCATACTTGTGTGTTGAAGACTTTGAGTATAAAGTGCAAAAATTTCCATAAAATTTTCTAAAAATTATGGCCTATGGATGACCAATTTACAAAAAAGTTGGTTTACAATAATGAATGAAGCATGAGCACCATTTTTCCCCAAAAATTGCACCAAAAACATATTAAAATCCTTCATGGAGTCCTTACGACATGATATTTGGGTAGTTGCAGGGGTGGTTGAATGTTAATGGTATTGTAGAGGGAGTTGTTAGAGAAAACAATGTGAAACAATGAAAAAATGGACCCAGGGAACCAATTGGAGTTTCCACTTGTTCTAGGAACCACTATAACCGTCGACTCTTTATCTTTAAGGACCTTTTATTTTATCTTTTTCCTACTTCATCCTTGACCATTGACATCTAAGTTTCCCCTTGTAATTGTATTATCTTGTTAGGGGCTGCTAGGAACTAGGAACTCATTAGGAAGCTTTGACACTTCATTATTCTTTCCTTCTTATCTTCTCCAACCTTATCCTTTTGTGCCTTTGGTCCTTTATTTTACCTTTGTCACCTTCATTACTATGAAAAGGTTAAATTGATTGATCAATGAACTCAAGAAAATAATAGGAAATAATTATCAATAGTCAATAATCCAAATTCAATGATCAAAATGACCTAATCTCAATGAAGCATGTGCATAGAAAAATTAAATTCATAACAATCTAAATGAAACTAATCTAATCTACTTTAACTCCACCAAAAATGTATAGCCTTAATCCATTGCAAAATATAAACATATGCTATTAAGATGATATGTGGATTTCTCATAAAACCTTAGCATAACTTTGTTAAGAAAAGCAAGATAAATGATGTGCATAGTTTGGGTTCGAGATTCATAAAATTTGAAGAGGGATTGAATGATCAAATGATGGATGATTTATAACTTTTGGGGAAATTGGATCAATGGTGTGAGATGTGAGATGAGATCAATGGATGAGGATTGTTGAGAGATTAGGAGGAATGTGCATAAGATTGTATGGAGAGATGAAGTGGAGTGAGTGAGAGTGATCTAGGGTGGAAGTTTAGTCAACTCCCTAATTTAGCAATGATCACTAGATTTAGCTTTGATCTCTAAATTTAGGATTAGAAGAATAAAGATAATATTTGCTATTATTAGGAAATAAATAAAATATGATTTTATTTATTTTTAGAGGAATGTGCAAACTAAATAAATTAAAATAATTTATTTAATTTTGGAGAAATAATTATTAGCTAATTAAATAATTAAAAACTATTTAATTATATGATATGAGGAATGCATGAATTAATTAAATTATTTAATCATGTGCATAAGAAGATAATGCAAAATTTAATTAAATAATAAAAATATTTTATGGAGATGAAAGAATAATTATAAATTAATTAAATAATAAAAATATTTAATTAAAGTGGATGAGGGAAAATTATTAATTAATTAAATAATTAAAAATTATGTAATTAAAAGTGATGAATAAAAATAATGAAATAATGAAATAATTAATAATTATTTAATTAATATGGGAAATGGGTTAGTTTAATAAAATAACTAAAAATTATTTAACTAATAGTGATGAAAGGGGTGATGAGTGATGATGACAAGAAATGATGAATTTAGAAGAATGCATTAGATAGTTTTAGGTGTCTACATTTTTCCCCTCTTTGAGACAATGTAGCATGTTGCGTTGTTTCAAAAAAGTGTTGCTAATATGGGAAATTTGGGTGATAAGATGTCTGACTGTGCCACAATGGATGAAGGGATGATGGTTAGTTGCCCCTTGAGAGATCAGTCAGAAAAATAATATTTTATGTTTTGGGCTCATGACAGGTAAGCAAGATAGGTTTAGTGAAGATGAGGATGAAAATTGGGTTTAGGTTGGTGAATAAATGGATCGAGAAAGGTAGGATATGATGAAAATGGGATGAGAGTGGTTGGGATGGAGGAAATCTAGGGCTCACTTACCTATTTATAGGCCATGGGAGGTCATTTTCAATTCATTTTCAGACTCAAAGTTAGAGAGATCTAGAGCCTATTGTGAGTTTATAACATGAAGATGTTGCAAAGATAGTTGGAGTTCCATGAGTTGTACATTGAGCAAACAAATTTCGATAGTATCAAAGGCTAGACGGAGCACCACAATTAGTATCTATCTAGCCCTTAGGTCCCTAGGCATTAATTTGAATGCATTTATTGTTAGGTAAACTTAGGAAATCGAATGTGTCGAAGTACCAAATGGCCCATATAAAACTTGATGTGCCAAATTTGATATGCAAAATGACTCATCTGATGCTTGTAGGTTGCTTTTGAAAAAGTGAGTCGTATTTGAAAATGTGATATGCTTTTGATTAGAATTAGGTCATATTGAAAAAAATAGATTTGATAGTAAAGCGACAAATATGAAATCTAGGTTGCATATGATTTGGTGAAATGACACATTTGATTTATAGTGTCGCATTTGACTTTAAAATGGAGTAATTGATAATATAGCTAGTGAACTTAGGTTTTTCTTATTTTTTAATAGATTGACGTTATGTGTGCTATTTTTGAGAATATTCTAGAGCTTATCATGTCGAGGGTTTGACATATTATAGTGTTGGAGTAGATTGATGATCTTAGTTAGTTGGATTAGTGTAGGGTGATCCCACAATACTGGTTTACAATTTTTGGCCAAACTGGACACTGAACTGATTTTTTCTAACTAAATCTTCACTTTCGGGCACCTATAGTGGCTAAACCGTGAGGAATTTTTAAATGATGAAAACTAGTGATTTGTGACATTTTTTTTTGTAGATTCTAAATATATTTTTTTCAAAATTTTTGGAATCAGATTGCACTTCTTTTTCGATCTCCTTCGAAAACTATTTTTTTCAGTAAACACCATTTTTAAGGGGTGACGCTCATCGTATAACACAAATTTTTTTCCATGAAGGATAAAATTATAATTTTTTTGAATTTAGATTTTTAACTATGATATCTAGTGCTTCCAATTGGTTTCATAGTGTTTTATTGAATATTTTTTCCTTAATCAAGTTTTGAAGTCAAACCAATTACAATTCAGACATAGGCAGACTGTATAACACAAATTTTTTTGTATGAATCAATTTTTATTTATTTTTGTTGGATCAAGGACTTCAATATCTGGTGCACTCATATTTTTTAATTTTTTTTATAATCTTCTATTTTTCCACATGTGCAGAACATAGAGCTTGATTTTTGATGAAAAACATACATTCACAAGAAATAAAAAATAAATATAATAATTAAATTAAATTTATTTAAAATTATACTTTTTGGGAAGCTTATAATAAGGACTACACACTTAAAAAAAATAAATTAAATGAATTCATTTGATCCCCTAAAAGGTAAATCAAAAGTGGTTTTTTATCAACATTTTGATAGGTGTAAATGAGACTCTATTATAGGTATGGTTTAAAACTAGCGGGGTTCTATCCAAGGGGGTTTGGTCTAAGGTAGTTTGATCAAACCCTCTTAAATTGGAATGATTTAAATGGAAATTTTAAAGGATTAAATCATTATATTTTCTCAAAATATGTGATTTTAGCAAAAAATAGAATCTCCCAGAAATTGTAAACCAGATTTGTGGGATCACAATTGTCTAGGTGTTGTTGATTTATGACACATCACTTACATACTAGAGACCAGAGCACATAAATCGATGTGGACCACTCTCATGGAGAGGTGACATAGAGAAAGTTCAGTGTTTGTCTTACCTATTTGAGATGCCATGATCACCTTAGAGAATGTATGCAGGATCTTGAGGATCCCCATTTATGGTTCCCATGTGATATACGACATTGATACTAAAGAGGAGGCATTGGAGTGAGTCTTCCTAAATGATGATCTCATTATCAAGGATAGCGAGATGTATTTGAGGAGGGATATGGGGAGATTTGATTATCTCCCATTGGTGCTAACAGGGTTGATTTGTGGTCTACTTGTTCCAAATCGTTGATTGAGAGCTTTTCTGTTGGTTAGGGATGCATCTTGGAGAGGATGCTTATAGATGGGATTGTCTTTGCATGGGGGGATGTGTGCTTTCCCATATTATGATATGCACCTGGTTGTGCATCAAAATGCTTATATTTTATCATTTGAAGTTACTTTGCTTCATGTTTGGGAATGCGAGCATATTATGATCACTTGTCTTTTGGGATATGTTCCTTGATAGATTAGATTTCCTTATGTGCATATATATGAGGCTACTTTGACACATTACCATTTGGGTGAATTGGATTACTAGAGGAGATGCATTGACAATTTGGATCAATTCATTTGGAGGCCATAGGTCCTTAGTGAGGCTTGGGATGATGATGTTAGGTATTTTTTTACTGTCAATAGAGTAGATGGTTGATTTGGGACACTTTGCATATCATTGAGAGGTACTTTCATAATCAAGCTAGGTGGAAGTTTGGAGAGGTGTAGGGAACACCTGTTGATCTTGCTATGTTTTCTTTCACTCAGCAAGAGATTTGGGACTCAGGGCTATGATAGTCTTAGATACAAAAATCAAGGAGTTTGAGGAAATTGTGATTATTTAGTGGGCATGGACAATAGTAGTGGAGGATGCAATTACACCCAAAGATTATGATCTTTAGTTGGTAACATTTTGACCTATCAAATTTATACATCCAGACAGTGGAGCCATGAGGAGAGTGAGATGGGTAATTGAGCTAACTAGGGCTTTCAAATTGAGGTAGCAGATGGAAGGAGGTGGTAGAGATGGAAGCGGTGGTTAGAGACAAGTACCAAGAGAGGTGGGAGATGATTATGGATGGGGGGAGATTATGTGTTGGTGGAGGGATGGGGAGGAGGACATGAGCAAGGAGAGAAGAGAAGATATTGTGGGTAGAGAGTGGATGATGGGAGGAGAGGAGATGAGGATGAGGACATGGGTGTGCAACTAGGAGCCACACTATTAGAGAGAGACTAGGATTTCCAAGAGAGGTACATATATCGAAGGGAGACAGACAACCTCTCTATTTATCTATTTCAGAGGACAATTGAGAAAGACACCAATATAGCTTGATGAAAGCAAAAAAAGTCTCAGTTATCATAGGTGACTTGCTAAGAGGGACATGGAGAGAATGAGATGACAATAATTGGAGGCGACGGGTGAAGGGGTTCCCATGATGCAGTTTATGGGAGAGGTGAGGAAATACTCACATGAGGCCACTTATTACATGACCTTATATAATATGGTAGTTTGTTATGCCTAAAGCTACCACTACACTCACAAGAAAAGTATTTGCCATGGTAGTATTACAAGAACATTCCAAAAGCATAGAAAAAGAAAGGAATGACTATGCCTCATTCCATGCTTCCCTGGGCATGTCACACCCCGCCACGCGAACCCCAAAGGAACTAATAACAACGGAACAATTTTTTTTTTAAAAATAAGAACATATAAATAACAAACTTAAGTATTATAACATAACAATGTATTATGAGGCACAACTAGTTCCAATGGGGTACACGAAGTGACATGACTACACTAACCCATAACAACGATAATAAGATAACAATAATTAATCTATTACGTAAATCTATTCATTCCCATTTCATCATTTAAAATATCTATCAACTATATCCATATTAATAACATATGCACATATGACAATACATGGAATTATAAAGATATAAAGTGTTACATATTTCGATAGATATAACTCAACATAACCAACTATAACACAAGATCCTGAATAAATACATGGCCTGATTATACATTACATCCAAACGATAGTAAAATACAATTGACTGAAAATACAACTCAATAACCAAATATACAATTTACAACAAGGTCATCCCAACACACGTGGGAGACAATAATCAATGAATACATTACATCTGAAGTATAACATACATCTGGTACAAAGAATTATTGGATCATCAACATCCTCCAAAACCTGCAATAAAAATACATCTGCAACAGAAAGGGAAACCCAATGGGGTGTGAAGCACGTTCCACCCAACCACCCCCGTGCTGAGAGTAGACAAGGAAGGGTCCCCGACCAAGCACGCCTATCAATCACGAAGAATAACTCCAAAAGACAACTTAACATCCAAGACCACTTAGAAACTCAACATCAACAAATCACTTCAGAACATAACAACAAGTCATATTCACAACATCAATGAAACTCAAGACACCATATCAAAGACTATTTCCAACATTAACCAAAGAGAAATCAACAAATCACTTAACCACTGTAGACACAATATCACATAACAACTACAATCACAAAGTTACTTCACAACTACAAACACATTATCACTAACACGAGATTACAATGCTTCCAGAGAACAAAGATCATGAACATCACACAATAACTAATTAACTGTCGACATAGGAAGAGTGTCATGCATAAATTGCCATGAGTTACCCTGGCTCAACCTTCCTAGGCTACTGGACCCCCATCCTGGGTTACCCTGGCTTGCCTCTACCGGCCACCGGACCCTCACACAAAACTATGCATCCCATCTCATCTCGAGCCTTATCATTCACTTGCTTTACGAGAGAGACATCCTTTTATCTTTATTAGTGTGAAAGCTCCCCATTAATTCTTTTAGATTATCACTTAATTAAACTCTAGGTGAGTTACCGTGGCGCCCCTTTGTGTGCCGGACCCCCACAAAGAGCCACTCTCCTATCGACAACACACAAGGTACAATACCACAATAGATAACTAGACAAGATAACCTCTCCAATCCAAGGAGGAAACAAAACAAGGAAACTCTCTCCGAACACTGGAGGAAACCAAATATGAAAACACACTCCTTCCAAAGGAGGTACAAATCTCATTAACCTCTCCTATTTCTCAGGAGGCACAAATCCCCGTTCGTGGAACCTGGGTACAACATAATAGTACAAACTTTACACCATTCACAAGGTGATTCACAAACTGAACCTCTACACAAAACATTCCACTCTAGAGAACTTCTCTGGAAGGCTTACATAGACCCTTAACCCCATTTGCCCGACACGGAGAATAAAAGAAACATGATAGCAAAGCATTCCACCTCTGGAAGTCCTTAACAATAACTTAAACTCTTACAAAAGGTAAGGTAAACCTAGGGTTTTCCCATACGACACAATTAAATAAAGAAGAGAGTACCACTACAAACTTGACGAATAACCTCAAGAAAACAATTACTTAAGAACAATTCCATAAAGAAATATTTCCAAAACTCAATAATTTCATCAAACAAATAAATCAACAATTCGAGACTATTCGATTCAAAACAAAACACACGGTTAAATTCAAATTCGCACAATTACATTATAACATCATATCTTTTAATTTTTAACTATTCGATTTAATTATAATCACATAGCTTATTTCCAATTTCCTCAATTAAACGATATCACTATATCTGTTAAAAATTATCATATTAATTTTTTTTATTTTTTTTCAAAGCATCACAAAATTAATAGATAAATATATCTAAGAATAAAATATTTTTGTAAAAGAATCATTGTATCAAAAACATATAAAATTTATAAAATATCATTTAGAAAATTATTATATATATGTATATATATATATTAATTATATAAAATTATATTATCAAACAAATTCGAATTGAATTATAAAAAAATATTTTATAAAGCAAAATCGAATCAAATTAAATTAAATTAAATTTACAAACCTTTAAATAAAAATACAAATTTAAATTCCAATTTCTCAAATCTTTTACTGAATCCCAATTTCTCAAAACATTTAATGTATATATTCATTTAATATATACCTATATATAAAACTATTTACAATAACCAAATTATTTAAATGCACTGCTTATATAATATTAAATATTTTATTTATATATCTAATATTGAATATTATATATATTATATTAAATATTATATATATAATATTAATTGTTATATATATAATACTAATATTCTACATATATAATATTAAATATTAAACATATCATATTAAATATGAAATATATTAAATACTAAATAAATAAATAAAACTGAATTAATTTTTCTCTTTTTAAAAAAAACAATTTTGTAGAGCCGACCCACAGGTACATAATTACTATGGGCCGGTGGAACCTGTGACCCCAGCAGTAGCCAGTCCTCATTTGTGTGATATGTGATCGATTAATTGATAGCGTGCAACAACCACCACTTTGGGACCCATGGATGATTCTTGACCCCGTGACGGCGATCCACCAATCACAAAAAATTATATTTTATTTTATATATAATTTAACTTAATTTAGATTTAACTTAATTTTATTATTATTATTTTTTTTTTTCATATTAAATTTATTTACATTAATTTTAAAATCCATACTTTTTCCCAAACACCCAGGCACGGAAACCTAAACGATTAAATAAATGCGTTTTTTTTAAAAAAAAAAACAATAATAAAGATAATTTCATTTTATATTATATTTTTTATATAT
>VDFB02131085.1:0-32099 GCA_007258455.2 Sequoia sempervirens | reverse complement strand
TGGATATTCTTTTAATATAATCTTGGCGAATACTTGCTTAGTTGTGTGTAAGAAGGTCGTTTAGGGTATGTTGTTGACTATTGTGTATGCTTTGCTCCAATATGTTCTAAGCTTCTAGCTTACATTCCAACCAGGTTTTCGTATGTCAAGGTGTGAACATCAATATCCTATCTATTTGTTGAGTCAAATTCCATTACACTAGATACAACTTCATCCTGGTTATCAATACCTTGATGCATCATGTCTATGTGTTATATCAAACAATAAGGAACGACGGAAAATCCCAATCCCGAAGTGTGAGCATCTCCTCATCCTGCATTTTACATTGTCTCGTCACCATATCTAATAAAGTCTCAATGGATCAAGGACTTGTTGGATCTTTTGAAGCAATCATCATTGAAATCAATGGTCATTCATTCTTTATTCTTCTATCCTCTTTTTGTGCTAACCCAGTATCATGATAGTCAACAAAAACATCATCAATGCATCCACCCTACATCCACAAACCATCAACATACACACATCTCATAATCATAAACATCCATCAGCATAATCATTTCATATTGTATCATACATTTTGCATAATCATTTGAGTTGTGAAGAATAATAGAGATTTGTTATTCTAAGCATCTAAACTCGTTGCATATCATAATCATTTGCATCGACATGCATACATCATCATCATAAATTTGCATAGAAAATATACAAAAAGAAATGCATCCACATCATTTACATCCATAACATCTGCATCCATATCATCCATTCCATGGAATATCATGAAAAGATAATGAAAAAGGACATAACATTGCATCCATCCATAGCATGATCATTGCATATCACATAGGCATAAATACAATGCATCCATACATAAAATAAAGTGAACACATCACATCATAAATCATTTGTTTCATATATATATAAAAAAAATGAGTGTCATGGTACAAAATTTGGATCAGTGTATGTATAACGATAACAAGTACAATATCCACGAGGCTATCAAAAAGGATCTTGTGAATGTATATCTCTAATTAAGAATGGGGAAAAATAAAAAAGTGTATGTACATCAAAAAGCTAGCCCTGATGCCTGCTACCCTCTCCAGTTTGTCTCTCAGGATGATCCTCTGCTTGCGGTCATGCATCACTACGCTGTGAAATATTTGGTTGTCTCAATGCCGCTGGAACATCATGATGATAATACTTTCGATAATATGCAGCCTTTGTAACTGCCTCTCTGTATAATTTTGCTAACATAGTCCTACCATTAGCGGCCACCATCATCGCCTCAATCTGCTAACGCCAAGCAACCTCCTGATCTCTCTCTCCCATCATATCTTGTACTCATTGTAATTCCTTATCTCTCTTAGTTGTAACCGCAACCACCTCCTTTCTATACAATTGGGGCAGCTTGTAACCTTTATCGAGAAATCAACCCAAAATTCAAAATTTATGCCCGATTTCTTGAGGGGGCAAGGAATCAACTTTATCCTTCTGTTGGGGCATCTAAAAAATAAAAATAATTTTTTTTTTATTTAAGCAACAATTTTAATCTGAAAAGCATTATTCTTTTAATCGAAGTAGTAGGTGTGTGTGTGTGAAATGTGTAAAGTTAGTATCAACATTAAACCTTAATGAAATGATTTATATTAAAGATTCAAGCAAAGAAGCTATTCTAATTTGCAACAAACTAAATCTCTTAAGAATGTCTCATTGTCCTCTATTCTTAATGATTCTATTTAACCTTTTGGTCCTCAAATTTATATGTGCACAAAGGCTATTAGAATGACACTTAAGAAACGAGATTAGTATTCAACATGCAAGCCAATTTAATGCCTACATGAAACTATATGAAAACAATGATGATGAATTCTATGATGAGTGGAGGATGATGTTTATGATAAATAAAAAAGTGGAGGTGGATGTTCTAGTATTGAACTAGAATGATCTATATATGATTCTACATATGCTCAAATGCAAACTAAAAATGAACTAATCTAAAATGCAACTATGATGCAAGATGAGATGTAAAATGCAACTATGAAGCAAGATTTAAAGCTAAGATGTAAATGCAAAGCAAAACATGAAGTTAGATGCAATTATAAGACTCCAAAATGCTCCCAAGCTCCAACGATAAACCTACATGATAACTCTACTTCAAATTTGGATACCAAATACAATACCCAAGGGTTGTATTTATAGCCTTTTCCAAGCATATAGTGAGGTGGCAATAATCAACAGTCTAGATTCGAACAAGAAGAATGGATGGTGAAGATGAAGAGAATCAAGATGTTGTCCCCTTGACCAAAGACAACATGCCATTTGGATGGAAGAATCTCTTGACCAATGGGCAACATGCCATTTGGATGGAAGATTCAAGTGTGGGAAGAGAAGACCATGTGCTCCAAAATTGGTGGAAGTGTGTGAGGAATGAGCCATGTGCTTTTTCAAAATGAGTTGAAGATAATTCTAATTAAAAATTAGAGTTATTTAATTTCATGTGACCTTGGTGAGGTGGCACAAAAAGTTGTAGACATGTGCTCAAATTCCTAATCGAGATTAGTGATGATTAATTAAATAAAACAAGCTTATGGAAATTTGTTTATTTAATTAATTTAGAAGAATATGATTTAGATTTGGAGAATTTAAAAATGAACAATATAAATAAATTGAGAATTTATTTATGTAGTCGAAATATTAATTAAATAGCTAGTATTTAATTAATTAAAGGTGATGACCGATTTTAGGTGTATACATTTTTCCTCTCTTTGAAGTAATGTGTTTACACATTGCTTCAAAGAAAAATTTGATACCAATGCTCAGAAAAGTTTTCGATGCCCCAGACGTTGCTTTTCAGTAATACAGATATCTGCCCCCTCGAGAGATAAATCGATGAAGTTTAGAATTTTGATGATTTGTGATGATTTGATGATTGTGTGATGATGTTGTAATGATGTGATGATGATCCAACATTAAACCAATGATACTTTGATATCAGACACGATTTATCTCTCAAAATTTGATTCTATGCTCTCTCCTTGAACAATTTTGATTAGTTAAATCCCATTTTTGATAATAAATCCCACCATAATTCCTTCCATTAACCTTTAAAAAGGTAAAAAGTGGGAAAAGTGAATTCATTTGCACATTGTGATTTTGGAGAATTTGAAGACTAGAGAGCTAGAGGAAGATGGGGATCCCTTCTCACAAGCATCGTTTCAAGCGCTTTCATCACCATGGTCACCCTGCTGAAGTTGGACCTACAGTACACATTACGAGAAACCTCCTTTAGTCATTTTCCCACCTTTTTATTGATGTTTTGAACTTGGTAGATAGGTGTTGTAGGCCATTTAAAGTCATTTTTGCACTTTTGGGGGGTATTTTTGTTGTTTTCAAGTCATTTTTGGGAGTTTCTGAGAGTTTTGGCGCCTCTTGCTTCTATTTTGGCACCTTTTGCTTCTGTTTTGGAACCTTTTGCTTCTATTTTGGTGCTTTAGGTCCCAAATGGCACTTTCTACTAGTATTTGGGTGCCTTTTGCTAGCCTGATTTTATGTTTTACCTTATCCCCTGAAATGGTGCCTTTTGTTGATTCTTTAGTGCCTTCTACTCATTATGTGGCACCTTTGGGGTCCCAAATGGCATCGTTTGTTGTTTTGGGGGTTTTGGTAAGATTTTCCCTTAAATGATTCATGATCATTTTCCCTATTGTTTTTCTTTTCTGATGATGTTTGATTGATCAAAGTCCTCCTGGTTATGTCAAATGTTACATTGTTGATGTTCATTGAGGCTTGTATAATGTTCCTGAATCATGTTAGTCATTGCATTGTTCTATTCAGTGATGCTTTTGATTGATTTCAGTCTGATTGTGTGATGTTCATTGTTTGATTGATGTTCAATAAGATAGTTGATGATTTGATCTCATGATAGGTGAGAGTCAAATGATAGGACTGATGATGATGTATCAACCTCATGATAGATCATGATCGATGGTAGGATTGATGATGTATCAACCTCATGATAGGTGGGGATCAATAGTAAGATTGATGATGTTTTGACCTCATGATAGGTGAGATCGATAGTAAGATTGATAATGCATCAACTCCCCGGATAGGTGAGGATTGGATAGTAG
This sequence comes from Sequoia sempervirens, assembly GCA_007258455.2. Taxonomy (NCBI): domain Eukaryota; kingdom Viridiplantae; phylum Streptophyta; class Pinopsida; order Cupressales; family Cupressaceae; genus Sequoia; species Sequoia sempervirens. The sequence continues at coordinate 27,975 of VDFB02131085.1, read as the reverse complement.
GATTGATAATGACGACCTCAAGGATAGGTGAGGATTGATGGTAGGATTCATTGATGCATCGACTTCATGATAGGTGAGGATCGGCGATAGGATTGATGCTTGATTGACCTTATGATAGGTGAGGATCGTGTTAGTATTGATGATGTACTCCACTGGCGATAGGTGAGGATCGATGATGAAAATCGGGATGCTTGATCAATCTATGATAGGTGAGGATCAATGTTAGGATCGATGATGTATCGGACCCCGCGATAGGTGAGAGGGCCTATGATGACCGGTAAGCTTCTTGATTGATTGATTTGATGATTGGATTTGGATAGATTGGACTGAATGATCTTGGATTAACTTGGATTTGACGGACTCCATGATATTGATTGATGTAATTTTGATTGCCTGTCATGACATTGCCATTAGAGGACCTGATGTTCTCCAGCCTCGAGAGCAATTCCCTCGAATATCGTGATATGATTCGCCGGGCCGAATGAGGGATGATTTAGAGATTATCACACGCTGCGGGTTGACATCCTTTATTAGATACCCCAAAGATAGGACAATGTGGGTTTGTTGACTGCTTTAGTGGAGAGGTGGCATAGTGACCACAACACCTTTCATATGGCTACTAGGGAGATGACAATTACTCTCGAGGATGTTTATCGTATCTTGTGGATTTTAGTGATGGGCGAGATAGTTGTGTATGACAAAGTAGAGTAGGGCGGGACTGATGCCTTGCATAGTATTTTCTGAGATGATCAGGTTTTAAGCCATTGGGTCCCCTGGTAGGAGATGGTCGAGAGATATGATCCTCTACCGTGTGTTCTTTCTGGGTTTGTTGGCAGATTCCTTTGTCTTGACCATAGGTCAAAGGTATTTTTTGTGGGTTGGGTTCAAGTATTGGAGCGTATGACATTGGAGGGGACCAAATATGCATGGGGTTCATGTATGTTAGCCATTTGTATCATGATTTGCACCAAGTTGTGTATTGTGGGGCGACAAGTCTCTCTTCTGGAGTCATGCTATTGCAGACATGGACATGGGATAATATAGCGATCACTTGGCCATTGGGAGATAGACAACAACCAACAGGTAGACCTTATGTGTTCAGCTACAGTGGTCTGTGTGTCTAGCATAAGCTGGGAAAATAAGCTTATTGGAGACGTGTCCTAGATGATCTGGAGACCATGACATGGCGCCCTTACTTGGATTGTGAGGTGTGGCCAGAGGATCAGGTGGAGATTCCATACATGATGCTATCATGATACTTGATTAGACGAAGATGTTCTGTACTTGAGAGATATTTGTATATGTGGGTTTATTGTCAGTTTGGACGAGTTCAGGCGATGCCCCAGGGGGTTTCCCATTATGCACAACGATGAAAAGATGTGATAGAGTGGGGCCCTTGCTTATCTTATGATGATGCTTGTACTGAATATTATACAGTGGCGCCATGTTTGTGGGACTATGCTCCACAGGTGGCAGATGTAGGGATGAAAGAGGAGTATTATGAGTATTTCTATACACATCCTTTTTAGAGGTTATCTAGTCCTGATGAGGCAGTTCCACCAGTTGATGATGATGACAGGGCACCAAGATAGAGGGGGGAATGGAGAGGAGGATAGTGATATTGGGGATAGAGGGGATGACTATGGTGTTGAGGGTGGTGGCGAGGATGGTGACGATGATGGTGGTGGTGGTTTAGGTGTAGGGCTATCAGGTGCAGTTGGCAGTCCCTTTCTAGATTTTGCAGTTCCTAGACGTAGGAGGAGTATTACCATACCTCAGTCGGTGATGCCTAGGATTCAGATTGGAGTCCCCTCTCATCAGCAGCAGGTGTAGATAGAGGCATTACAGGCATAGATTCAGACCTTTCAAAGTGAGTTAGTGTAGGCTCGGGCACAGTTTGAGACACTTCAGGATGAGTTAGTGCAGACTTGGACACAGGTTCAAATACTGATGGCTAAGAGAGGTGCAGACAGGCAGCAGGTACAACAGGTAAAGGCATAGGTTGTCATACTTACTATAGAGAGGGATTCCTTGAGACGTCGGGCAGAGCAGGTCGAGGCCATTACCGAGAGATTATAGTAGGCTGCAGCGGCTGTAGGTACAACGGAGTTTCTTAGAGAGATTCGGCACACTGCTCAGGAGGCACAGTTTTATAGGGGTAAATATCATGAGCTGGTTCCTCCCAAGCGGCGAGAGAGCTTTGTACCATCTCGATCTAGCAGATCTCAGTCTCAAACTGTTAGCATGGGTGTTACACAGCCATTGTTTGGAGATAGGAGAGATCCTAGTGCAAGTCCATCAGGTGGAGGAGGTACTGGTTCCGTGAGGCCAGCACCATCTGGGGGGAGCTTGACATAGCATATTTTGATTTACTTTGGACATGATGTATACACTGTTGTGACATTGATGATGTACTTCTTGTGTTCAGACTTTACGATACAATGCCATTTTTTATATTGATGTATCTCGTCATACTTTTGGATATCCTCATACACTTTGACATTATGATTTTTGAGGTTATATGATATGTAGGGATGATTATGATCTATGTGTTGATATGATGATAGATGTCTATGCTACATTTAATTCCCACGTTCATGATGATGACCCTGATGTTATGATATGTTATGGATGCAAATGATGATGCAACTGATGTGTTATGAGTCTATGATGATTTATGAATGATGCCTATATAATGCATGTGATGGATCCTATTATGTCAATGAAATGTGATGAATTTTGATGTTTTTCTTCTTTTCTGATGCAAATAAATGATGTAATGAATGAATGAATGTGTATATGAAATGATTGTGTGATGGTACTTATTTGTATGAGAATGTATGCAATGATGATATGATATGATAATGCAATGATTGATGATTCTCTATGGTTTATGGATTTATGCAAATGGTGTTTTATACTATGTGAAATGGATTTGATTATGCAATAATGATATGTAATGAAGTGTGATGTTCATATTGATTATGTGTGGATGTGATGCAAATGATGTGTGATGTTTTTTACTGATGAATTATGATTATGCAGATGATCGTGTTCTAGGGTCTTAAGCTTAAATGAGTGAATCTATCCACCTTCCAAGAGTTGTGGGAAGGTTGTCATCAATTGATTCTTTGTTAAATTAAGCTTCACAAAACCTAACATATTTCCCAATTCTTTTGGAAATCTGAAGAGACTCACTCATTTAAGCTTAGTGAACCACTTCCCTAATTCCACTAAATGAAATGATTTTGATTATGTAAATGAGATGCGATGGATGTCATTTTGTGTTTTCTGATGCAAATATTATGATGTGATGCATGGATGGATGAATGATGTTGTAATGTTTTCTAATGCAAGTGAATTTTTTCTAATTGATGATGATGGAGGACCATATGGAGACGATGCTTGGTATCAACGGTACCAACTCCTTGAATGCAAGAGATGATCATCGTTTCTGGAAACCTACAACATAGATGAACCAACATGGACGAATCCATTCAACCATACGCATCCTCATTAAGTTGTCATCCCAATGAGTCAATCCCATCATGCTTCATCACCATTGAGCCTTAAAATGCTGAAAGTGGAGCAATGTGCCAATGTTACATTTGGTATCCATGATTTGACCCACCACCTACGATGTCGATAGCAAAGCCAACACGCTAATTCGCTACACCAAACCCAGATGACCTGGTTAATACTACAAACAGCAGGTCCTTATACAAATTTGGAATGTCATCAATGATACTTTGTAGAACACGTCCCATGACAATTTGCACAGTAATAATGACCAACTCACAGATAGCAGACAAAGAAAAATCATACTCCTTCATGGCTCCTCTCGTTTGATACATCATCGAGGTGCTCCAGAGATATGATAACAAAAATCAAAGTACAAAAATTGAACATTTGTGTTTAACATGATAAACCCATGATTCAAAAGAGCACTTCATCCTTTGATTTGATTTGATTTTTATTTTCCATGTTTTGGGATTTTTATTTTCCAATTTTTAGGTGTTTTCTCGAGATTTTGACCAAGAACCTAGCTTTAAAAGACCTATCCTAGGGGTCTTGGGGTCATCAAAGATTAGCCTTTCCTACATTATATAATGATACAGACCACGTGAGCTCTACACAAGACAACTCTAATTTTGGAATTTGTTTTAATTTTTTTGACTCATTTTGGTTTCCTTTTGATATGATATGGATGTTTGATGCATTGCAGGATTGATGTTCAATGTTGGGTTGTGTTATGATCATTATTTTTGTTTCCTTTGTCTTCCTATTTTTTGTCTATTGGTTCAAGCTCAAGGTTTGTTGCCCCCAGTGAGTTCAGGATTTTTCCCCCAATCCATGGTGAGACATGACCGTGATGCCAGGATATGTACATGGTTCTTTCAAAGGATAGGCAAATGGATGGTGAAAGCGAGTGGCGAAAGTGAATGGTCGACATGCTCAAATAGATGGAAAAGATAACCTATCACAAATAGCACCTATTTTCGTGTTTTCACTACTTGTTTTAATGTACTTTTTCGTGATTTTAAAATTTTTTGTATTTTTCTCTTTTTTGTTTTTTTTGTATTCTTCTCTTTTTTTCTTTTTTGTTGTTACCAAGATGCCTGTTTGCCAATTTTTCATCAGGGCAACCATTTTTAGGACATTTTCTGATGTTTTTTGGTATTTTTCAGGACCTTTTTCCAATGCACTAGATGATTCAAGTGTAGAACTTCTTGAGATGAAAGCTATTGAGGGGTTCATCAAAAAAATCCCCTTCTGGTGTGAACAATTGATATGCTCCTGATCCGAAGGCTAACACAGTGACAAAGGAACCTAGCCAGTTTGGTTCAATTTTCCCGTTCTTCTCTCAATCTTGTTGAGTACGAGGATTCTCTTTCAAGAATAAATCACCAACCTGAAATGTTCTAGGCTTGACTTTATGCTTGTAGCTTTTGGATATCCTCTGTTGATATGCTTTTAGGTGATCCACTGCACGCTGACAACGGTCATCCAAGAGTTCCAATTCTTGTAACCTAGACACTCTGTAATCCTCGTCTAAAATGATCCCTTTTAGCAATACACAAAGTGATGGTAGTTCAACCTCAATAAGTAGAATGGCTTTTGAGCTGTAGACTAGATCATAGGGTGTAGCTCCTGTCAGGGTACATATACTGGTTCTAGAAGCCCATAGAGCAGGGTCCAGTTGCACATGCCAGTCACATCTGGCATCGTTGATGGTTTTCTTTAAGATTTTCAGGATAGTCTTGTTTGAGGCCTCTACTTGGCCATTGTCTTGAGGATAATAGGGTGTTGAAAACTGATGTTGGATATGAAATTTCTCACAAAGTTCTTCCACATCTTGATTTTTGAAAGGTCATCTATTGTTAGTGATGATGGACTAAGGGATGCCATATCTACAGATGATATAGTTTAGGATGAAGGATGAGATTTGTTTTCTTGTGATAGTAGTTAGGGGGACAACTTCGATCCATTTCATGAAATACTCAGTAGTTATAATAATGAACTTGTGTCCATTGGATGAAGATGGATGAATCTTTCCTATGAGGTCCAAGCCCCACTGAAAAAAGGGCCATGTTGATGCAAAAGGGTGAAGTTCCTGCGCTGGTGCGTGGATGAGATTGCCATGAATCTGGCACTTTTGGCATTTCTTGACAAACTGAAAAGAGTCCTTCTCCATAGTCGGCCAGTAATATCCTAGACGGAGGAGTTTCTTAGCTAGGGTTAAACCACTTGAATGAGTGCCACAAACACCTTCATGTACTTCCCATAAATTTGTTTCAAACTCATCACGTTCCAAACATCGAAGGAGAGTTCAATCAAGACCTCATCAATAAAGGACATCCGCGATAAGGGTGTGTCGAGCAGTTTGGCAAATGAAGTTTCACTTTTGATTACGAGATAGGTCAAGAGGGAGGGTGTTATCTTTTAGGTATGTATAGATTTTCCCGTAAAGGGAAGTGTTAGCCTCAGCTAGATGGTAGATAACTTGGGACTCAGGGTTGTCATAAGATGGGTTGAACAGTTGTTCCACCACAAACTCGTAACGGGCTCGTTTCTCCAGAATCTGCAAGAGAGAAGCAATGGTTTCCATGGCATCAACAGCTTTGTTGTCACTTCGAGGAATCTGCTCAAATATTATTTCCACAAAGTACTTTTTGAATTCATTTACCATTCTTTTGTCAGGAATCAGCTTATTATCCTTTGTTTGATAGTCATCATTTACCTGATTAATGACTAGTTGTGAATCCCCATAGACATGTAACTCTATGATCTTCCACTCAACTGCTACTTTGATTCCAATGATCAAGGCTTCATATTTGGCTATGTTGTTGGTGCAAGGGAACATCAATCTATAAGACTTGGGAATGGTGTGTCCTTGTGGCGAGATAAACAAAATTCCAGCTCCTGATCCATGTTGTGTATAAGAACCATCAAAGTACAAGACCCATTGTTGTGTGGACACTGTTAGGACATCAACATCTGGAAACTCAATGTTCATGGGATGATTGTCCTACAATGGTGCTTCAGCTAACTGATCCATGATTGCTTGTCCTTTAATTTCCCTCCTATCAACATATTGTATGTCAAATTCACTCAACATCATGACCCACCTAGCCAATCTTCCAATCAGATTAGCTTTGCTAAGAAGGTATTTTAGTGGATCTATCTTGGCTATTAACTTGATGGTATGGGTGAGCATATAATGTCGCAATTGTTGGGTGGCGAACACTACTGCTAGACAATCCTTTTCAATGAAGGTGTAATTGATCTCATAGCCATTTAAGGTTCTGTTGATGTAATATATTCCTTTGCAAGGATCTAAGTTGGCTGATATTTTTAGGAGGCATCTCCATGATAGCTTTGACCTTTGCAGGTTCCACCTGAATGCCTTTAGTTGACACAATGTACCCCAAAATTTTAGTTTATGTTGCACCGAATACACATTTCTTGGGATTAAATCTCACATTGAACTTCTCTATTCTGGTGAAGATTTTATCTAGAATTTCTAGGTGTACTTCTCTGGTGTATTATTTTTCCAACAAGTCATCTCCATAGTCTTCCATAAAAGTGTGCATCATGTCATGAAAGATGGTGGTCATTGCTATCTAATATGTGGCTCTAGCATTTTTCAACCTGAATGGCATGACATTCCAATAGAAAGTGCCCCAAGGACATGTGAAGGCAATTTTATCTTGATCTTCAGGAGCAATTTTGATTTGATTATACCCTGAAAAGCCATCCATAAGCGAGAGAATTTCATGTCCAGCAGTCAAGTCCACAATGATGTCAATATTAGGTAGGGGAAAGCCATCTTTTGGGAAAGATTTATTCAGATCTCTGAAATTTGTGTAGATTCTGATGCTTTTGTCTAGTTTGGAGATAGGTATGATGTTAGAAATCCACTCTGCATAGTCAATAGGTCTGATAAATCTCACATCTAATAACTTCTTTAGTTCGGCTTTGACCAATATGGCAATGTGGGGATGCATTTTCCTTAATTTTTGTTTCACCAGTTTTATTCCTACTGGTAAAGATAGGTTATGCATGATGAGTTCTGGATCAATCCCTAGAATGTCAGCATAAGACCAAGAAAAGTTGATTTTCCTTTCTGTGAAGAATTTGATGAAGTCTGGTTTTTCTTGATCTGTCAAGGATTCTACTAGATGGACAATCTTCATTGTTTCTTCATTGCCAATATTCATAAATTGGGTGGGCTCAACCAATACTTTAGATCATTCCTAAAAGTGTTCAGGGAGTGTGTCAAATCTTCCATCCTTCAGCACCTTAGAGAGGTTTTCACTATTGGATACACTCTTTGTTTTTACTTTTTCTAGATCTGATACTGCCATTGAATGGTTTTCACCATCAGATCTATTCCCTATATTATTCATTTTGCAGCTAGAAAATTTGACACTCTCCTGGTTGGAAGCTTCGTTATGATGTTCAATGGTGGAATTTGTTTCGATATTGGCGGAGTAGAGGAAGTTGACGGTGGCTTCGTCATTCGAAAAGAGGGGGATATCAGATGGCTCAGTTTGATCCCAAACTATTAATTTGGGATGTATCAGGGGTAAGGGGTCATTGGATTGGCTAAAGTCAGATGCAGTAAGAGTCCTGATGGTAATGTCTTTGGATTGTACAATAGTGAAATTGATGTCTATAAGGTAACTCTCCTCTGAATTATCTGTTTCACTTCGAGTTTGATCGTCTTCACTAGAATCATCACTGTGTAGTGATCCTATTTCAAGCAGTCTATATCACAAACCTTGACCCTCTCATGTATGGGTGTATAATTTTGGACTACATCAATTTCCTTATCATGACAAGACTCTTCAGATAACGAATCCCACTCATACTCATTTGAATCAGTTTCATGAGCGTCACTAGCTTGTAGTTGTAGGATTCTTTCAACAACTTGTATGGTTTCTTCTCTGGAATCTCCTATATACCCCAATCCTGTTTTATCTTTGGCTTGCATGGTGATAGGTTGTATTGATTCTATGATTCCTTCTTTCCTTTTACCAACAAGACCTTTTCCTTCATATCCCATCTTTTCCATGATTGTCTTTCCTTTTCCATACTGCTCTGCCTGTACATTTGAGGTGGATGCTTGTGATGATTCTTCATCTTTGTACAACCAGTTTAAAACCTCCTTGTCATCCAACTCATCCACTAATGTTCCTACTCTTACAAAGGTTCCATTAAATAGTGTGGTGGGTTGTGATGATTGTTGCCTTGATGTTGATGGTTGTCCATATGACTTTGGAGAAGATTAAAGTTGTGATAAACATAAGGATTGCTGAAATGAGTGTTCCCCCATGCCTTTTTCTTTCAATTGGATCTTGGCAACTTGTTTTGATAATGATTCAAGTTGACTTTCCTGACTTTGTGGAGTAGGATTTGAGGTACTTTCTTTATTTGAGGGATTGGCATCATCAATATCCTTATCCTTTGATTGGTCCTTTTTTCTCAACCCACTTTGACAAGGCATTTAGTTATTTCCCATCATTTGATAAACCCTGAGTTGGAGCTTCCCTGTTGTGTGGTACAAAAGTATCTTGGGTTGTCTTAAGAGTGTTACAATATTGGGGGTTGTTTGAGTCAGCTGCAATAGTAATTTCTTGCCCATTGAACGGTAACTTCAAACACTGGTGACATGTGGATGGCACTGCTTGCATGTCATGAATCCAAGGTCTTCCCAAGAGTATGTTGTAGGTTAACTCTTTTTCTAACACTTGTCATACTATATCTTTGACAATTGGTCCCACTTGAATAGGTAGCACTATCAATCCTTATGAAAATATCTCCTCGTCATCATATGCTTTTATTGTTATTTTCCTTCTAGGATCAATGGCATTTTCTGAATAGCCTAGGGCACAAACAAGTTTCAGAGTAAAGATATTCATGCCAGCTCCTCCATCTATTAAGACACATTTAATGTGGTGCTTGTGGATTAGGACCTCAATGTGTAGGGCAGCATTGTGGAGATGATTGATAGATACATCATCATGTTTAGAAAAGGATAAGCAGTGTGGTGCAATCAAATGTCCCACCATAGTCTAGAATTGGCAAACCTCTAGATTGTTGGGTACTGTGGTGGCAACTAGACCTTGTTCCAAGATTTCCTTGTGAGCAAGTGAAATCTTGAGAAGTTCTAATATGGATATTTGTGTGGGTATCTTCTGCAACTGATCCACTATGTTATATTAGGTTGTAGGGATGGAAATTTATTTGGACGTGGAAGGGGTAGCTCCTTTCAATGTTACCTTGGCTTGTCCTTGTGTGATTGCATTGACAGGTGTATTGTCATGTTGTTCTCTAATTTTTATAACATTGATTCAATGTGAGGTAGTGTCAACATTATGGTGATGATTTTCAATTGCAATGATGCCTTGTTCATGTTCACTGGTGTTGTCCTTGGTTGAGTTATCATTTGCAATAAGATCTGATGTGTCATGAGTTGCATCATCAACCACCTCAATATGCAAAATGGTGGTGTCATAGACATAGTTTATGTTTTTTCCCTTGTTATTTGATGACAAGGACTCTCCTTTCTCATAGTTTAGTAGAGGGTTCTTGAATGCCCCATGATCATTGTTTGTGTGGAGTCCTACAAATATTGTCCTGTTGTCAATCAGATCTTGTATCAAGTGTTTCATATACATGCAGTCGTTGGTTTTATGTCCCTTGTTGCGGTGAAAGTCACAAAAGTGAGAATCATTCCACCATGGAGGCTTAATTTGTGGTTCCCAATTTCTTACCTCTACTAATGTTATGACTTTAGCTTCAATAAGTTCCTTCAATGTTGATTCTAACGATTGTCCTAAAGGGGTGAACCTCCTTCGATTTGTGGACGTTCGATATGATGGTGTTCTAGATCCAACATTACCTTGATTGTTTCCTTGGTTGACGTTTTGGTTGTTGCCTAGATTGCCGTTCTTTGATTGCTGCCCTTTGTTGTTACTTCTATTAAGTTGGGGGGATTTTTATTCTGATTAGTTTTGGCGGCGACTACAATTAGGTTGAATACAAGTTTTTCATTTTGACTTTCAACTGCACCATTGTTGTTTCCAACATTCTTGTTTTGTTGCCAAAACTTGGGTTTGTCACCACTATTGTAATTGTTGGAGGAGTTTGATGAGTTTTTTTCATTGTATATCTTGATGACTTCTCTCTTGACTAAGGCCTCTTCAATTTTAATCCCATTTTCAATCAATTTTTCGAAGGTTGGGGGACATTGCAATTCCAAATCTATAACCCATCTCTAATATCAGGTTGTCACCAAAGATTTTATCTTTTCTCCTTTTGGCAATGGTGATGAGAATATCGCAAATAACCTTCTCCATTTTTGCAAGAATACAAGGAATGATTCACCTTTCTTTTGTTTCAAGTTACAAAGATCTTTCATGGTGATGTCATGTTGGATGTTGTACGAATATTGAGAGATGAACTTGTTGACTAATTCCTTAAAGGTGTTAATTGGTGGGGTGAGTTTGGAGAACCATTCAAGACCATGTTCACCTAAGCTTCTTGGGAATAATCTCATCAAATATGTTTCCTCATACGCAAATTCAAGACTCATGGTCCTAAATTCCCTTACATGGTCTATCAGATCAGTTTTTCCATTGTATTTGTCGTGCTTTCGAAACTTACAATGTTTGGGAAAGGGTATCATGTGGATATCTTGATCAAATGGATAGGGACAAATTTCTTGGATCAAGTATTGTTTTGAAGTCCCTCTTTGCATATCAAGGATTTGTTGTTGAAGGTTCTTCATTTGGTGAGTTAGAGCAACTACTTGTTCAAGATCATTTTCGGGCTTTTTGGGTGGTGCTTTCAATTGATTCACGTCAAAATCGTCTAGCAATTTGGCACCTTGTTTAGCTAGAATAAGAAGGTATTTTTCCCCATTTCTTTCAAAAATATTTTCTAAACACTTGTGGAAATTGGGGTCTTGTTCAACATGTTGGATATCTTCTTCGGTTATTTCTTCCCCGTCAGTGTTGTTGAGTCCATGAAAAGGATTCTCAACCCTCGCCATGGTACTTTGTGTGTCATTGTTTTGAGTTTCGTGTTTTGAGTCCTCAATGACTTAGTTTCAAATGGTTGGAATCTCCCCAATGGTTGGAGTTTCAATGTTTGGCTCTGCAATGTTTTGATTTTCAAGTCCTTTTTCCTTGAGATTTTGTTTTTGTAACCTTGTTTGAATGGGCATACAAGTGTTATAGTTTAGACTAAACTTTGATCTAGGTTTTGGAAAAGTACCAATGATTACAACTAAGTCAATTAGAATGATAAATTCTAATGAGACTAAGTTGGATTTGACTATATAGCTTCATTTTGTGATGAGAGGATGATAAATCCTGATGATGAAACTAGGCTTAATAATCAAAGGTGTGGTAAATTTGATGATTTTGGTACTTTGAGATGTTATATCTTGGTTTAGGTTTGGAAAATTCCACTTGTAGAGGTCAATTTTAACAAGTTTAGATTCTAAGGTACCTAAGGAATGATTTTGGACTTGAGAAAATTCCAAAATTTTGATTCAAACTTGTGAAATGAGATACTCAAATCTTTGGAAAAGTTGTGGATTTTGACAATAGTAAAAGATGTATAATTCGGGATTGTTCTTGCAAGCTCTTTTGTAGAAATTGAAGGTCAACCTCTCTCTAAATTCGTAAAGTGTTGATAGACATTTTTTATGTTCTTTTGGACTAAGAGGTATGGACTTTGGTTTCCGAATTTTAATCTTTCATGAAATCATTTGGTAACACACATGTTCAGACTTTGTTTTAGCTAAGGATTGGTTGAATACTTTTGAGGATTCCCAAGATGAGACTGATTTTCAGACAAGAGATGAACCTAGGTCACTATTTTGTGTTCTGCAAAAGGTGCCGTGGGTCAGGAGACAAGAGGGCAACCATAATGTGCAAAAGGCACCATAGAATGGGAAAAAGGCCACGGCGTAGGCTGGGTGCCGTAATAGGGTGCGCATCTGGTTTTTATAAAAAGTTTCCTTTGGAAATTTCTGTTTGGTTTTCCGATTCAATACAGCGGTGGGAGAGTTGGTTGTTTCACCAAATGCAATCGAATCGCATTTTCACCTCGACATGTGGACGCTTGTTTGAAATTTATTTTCAAAACACTTTGATAAAGACACATCAAGCAATTGCACCTCTGTTGTGAAAGACCGTATTCTTTGATTCCACGTGAGTTTTACCCCAACCACACTCTATTCTTAGCATGAAAAGATGCTTGACCCCACTAGCTTCCCTCCATGACACTTCAAGGAATCCGCACCGCACGCCCATGAATCTCCCATGGCATATTGTATTTTCATCTCTACTAAAATTAGAGAATGTGGGATGCCTCGCAATGACCGCTGTTGCACCAAAGAATAGATAAAAGGTTTTTGGCCAAACTATAACAAGTTTTTAATGTCGGTATTCCATTTAAGGGGATAATCCATACCATGAGAGACTATTGTCTCTTATCGGGATTATCCTTCAGTGGATAACGCCCTTGCTCCGCAAGATCCACATTTATATACCGGGATTAGAAGTCGCTGGTTTTTAGCGCATACCGTTGGGTCGCTCCCTTGCGGATTACTTTTTCCACACAAGCTGCCCCTTCTAAGATAAACAAAAGCAGCAAGTACACCCATAGTTCGATCAATCTTTATTCTACATGAATAAAGAGATAACACATGCGATATACTTAACTCACACTCACACACAAAAAGTGAATGGGTCTATCTTTTTTGTCACCCAATTAAGGGGAGAGCATATGCCTACCATCCATCAAGCACAAAAGACATGAGGTTCATTAACCCTTTAATTAAGCTATGTTCCTAACTTAACCAAAAGGAAACAAGTAAATCACTCCAAAATTTAATATGTTATAGCCTATTAAGAATGTCTCTTTGATAGCTTAATTTGGGGAACTTGCAAAATGACAACACAAAGTATTATTAGCCCTCGGATTTAGTGAAAAACGTGGAAAACCGGTGTTGCGCTTAATAGAGACAAAAGGCTTACATAAAGTGCAAAGCGGTGCCAAAAATAGGGTGCAAAAGGTGCCAAAACGCGCGTGTTGGGTAGCTAAAACAAGTGCAAGAGGTGCCAAAACGGTGCAAGTGCCGTAAGTCTCATCGCTCGAACCTATGAAATTTCTAGTATGTTAATAATAAACAAGGCAAGGCCCCATGGTGGGCACCATTTTGTGTGACATGTTAAATGTGTAAAGTTAGTATCAACACAAACCTTAATGAAATGAATTGTATTTAAAGATTCAAAGCAAAGAAGCTATTCTAATTTGTAACAAACTAAATCTTTCAAGAACGTCTAATTGTCCTCCATTCTTAATGATTCTTTTAACCTTTTGGCCCTCAAATTTCTATGTGCACGAAGGCTATTAGAATGAAACTTAAGAAACGAGATTGGTATTCAACATGCAAGCCAATTTAATGCCTACATGAAACTATATGCAAACAATGATGATGAATGCTATGATGAGTGGAGGATGATGTTTATGATAAATAAACAAGTGGAGGTGGATGCTATGGTATTGAACTAGAATGATCTATATATGATTCTACATATGCTCAAATGCAAACTAAAAATGAACTAATCTAAAATGCAACTATGATGCAATATGGGACATAAAATGCAACTATGAAGTAAGATTTAAAGCTAAGATGTAAATGAAAAGTAAAACATGAAGGTAGATGCAATTATAAGACTCCAAAATACTCCCAAGCTCCAACGATAAACACGCATGATAACTCTACTTCAAATGTGGATACCAAATACAATACCCAAGGGTTGTATTTATAGACTTTTCCGAGCATATAGTGAGGTGGCAATAATCAACGGTTCTTGATTAGAACAAGAAGAATGATGGTGAATATAGAGAGAATCAAGATGTCCCCTTGACCAAAGACAACATGCCATTTGGATGGAAGAATCTCTTGACCAGTGGGCAACATGCCATTTGGATGGAAGATTCAAGTGTGGGAAGAGAAGACCATGTGCTCCAAAATTGGTGGAAGTGTGAGAGGAATAGGCCATGTGCTCCAAAATTGGTGGAAGTGTGTGAGGAATGAGCCATGTGCTTTTTTAAAATGAGTTGAAGATAATTCTAATTAAAAATTAGAGTTATTTAATTTCATGTGACCTTGGTGAGGGTATAACAAAATTTGTAGACATGTGTCAAATTTTAACGTAGATTATGATGACAATTGTAAACAAAACGTGCTTATAGAAATTTTGTTTCATTTTAATTAATCTGTGTTGAATATGTATCTAGAATTTGGGAGAATTTAGAAAATGAACAATATAAATAAATTGAGAATTTATTTTATAATGTATAGGGGTTGGAAATATTATTTAATTAATTAAAGGTGGTTTAATCAATTTAGGTACAGAGGGTACCTCGCTCAAAGAGAGGCAAAATGTAGACACCAAAAATGTCCTAATCGCTATCATACATCTCCTGTGTTCAAATTTACCAACATCATCTCAAACCCATCTCTTTCGCTTAATTACCAAATTAGCCTAGCTATTTAATTAATTGCATCTTTTTCATCTATTGGCCTAATTAATTTAATCAGGTTAATTCATCCATCTTTCATGCTAACATTTCATCTTATTAAATTAAATACATCAAAATATTTAATTTAATTCCCTAAGTCATCTTATTTAATTAAATAACCCTAAGTTATTTAATTAAATATCATTTGATCTCTCCCCCATTCATTAAATCATTTAATTTAATGAATAAGCAATTTCATTCTTCTATTCCCCTAATTGCATGATTAAATCTTGTTTAATTAGAAATTAATCTAGCTTTCCTCTAAGCAAAGGGGATATTCCCATAGAATATTCCTTATCCCCTTTTTGTATAATTAAAACTTTGTTTTAATTTGCAAATTTCTTTTTTCCTCACCCATGAGAATATTCCAAAAGAATATTCTTATTCCTTCATCATTTGAAAAATGGATATTTTCACTTGGCTTCTCAAGCGAGTTTTAACTTTTAACCTTTTGAACAAGTCACCTTTGACCTGTGTGAGCAAGTCAAAAGTGTGTTTGTTTGAGGCAAGTGTGAACCCTTGATTAAAATCTCATCATGCATTCTCATTCGTTGATGAGAATCCATGATCCATGCCTCTCATCTCCTTCATCTTGGACCGTTGATTAATCTTTTTGATCTCAACTCTTCATTTTTCATTTGCTATCCTATAAATAAAGCACTATTTGGAGACAAATGGATCCATATTTCAATTGCAAACTTATTCAGTTGAATCTCATATGTACTCACTCATATTTACTCAATTTTTAACTTATCTTAGTTAATTTTAATTGTATAGTAGCTTAGAGCATCCATTAATGGTTTCCATGCATCCATCTTAGCATGTTTATAAATTAGGGTTTTCATCTTTTAGCTTAGAAATAACATAATCAGTGCATTTTTAGCATAAAATCATGGTAACTTAGCTTGCATCATGTTAATTTTTAGCATAAACTAGGTGTTCATACATCAATCGCAATGGTTTCATTGATTCTCTTCCATAGAATCGACTGAAAATTGGCTCACTAATCATGGGAATGGGAAAGGGTCATCGTTTCACATCAACATGACACCAATTCCAAAACAGGATAAGTTTCAAATGGGTTAGATTAGGAATTTAATTGTTTTCTTAGTTTGTAGATTTCAATATTAGTAAAATGCTTAGTTTAGATTTCCAATTTGAATGATCTTGTTTGTAGATGTAGGTTTGTTTGGCGAAATTATGCTTTGATTCCTTATGAATCAAGTGTAATCGACCCTCACTGACATTTCCTCGTCTCACAGATACTATTGGCCAACCCTATTTAAAGATGCTAAAAAATGGATAAGAAATTTTTAAAAATGTGCTTTCTTCTCTGGAAAGCAAAGGTTGGCTACCCTACCCCTCCATCTCGTTCAATTTGATTAGCCATTCACACAATAAGGATTAGATTTTATTGGCATGATAAATCCTCCATCTAGTGCTAGGCATAAATGGATTTTGGTAGCCACAGACTACTTCACCAGGTGGATAGAGGTAATTGCTTTAAAGGATGCCACATAAACTTTAATTTTGAAATTCCTTGATGGAATTGTTGCTAGGTTTGGTGCCCCTTCCACCATCATCTTTGATAATGCCAAATATTTTATTGGTATCCAAATCAGTGATTGGGCAGTTAGGCATCGTATATATTTAAAAACCTCATCTAATTATTACCCTCAGGGTAATGGCCTAGTTGAGTCTTCAAATAAATACCTCATCAGGATTATCAAAATGAGTATTGAAGATAATCAAAGAGACTATCATAGCAAACTGAAGACAACCCTTTGGGCTAATAGAATTAATCCTAAAAGAGAAATTGGTAATTCTCCTTTCATGCTAGTTTATGGAAGAGAAGCAACATTACCATTACCCTTGGAGTTTCCTTCTCTTGAGTTAGCACATTAGTTGGAGTTAGAGGGTAATGATGCCATGATAGTGAGGTTAGCAGAGTTGTTGGAATTAAAAGAGACCAGGAATAAAGCCATACAGGTGTTAGAGACTCATTAAGCACAGGTCAAGAAATTTTGACAAGAAATTTGTCCATAAAGTGTTCCAAGAGGGATATTTGGTACTAAAATGGGATATAGACAAGGCCAAAGTTGGAAGGCATACAAATTTTGATGTCATCTGGAGTGACCCTTATATTATCATCAACTATAAGGAGGCAAATGCTTTTCATCTCTCTAGGTTGGATGGTGAATCTCTTCCAATTCCAGTGAATGGAATTCATCTCAAACCTTATTTTTGATAGATTTTGAGAATTCATGTACATATTAGCTTAGTTGGTTGTTTACTTTCTAAGAAGTGCTTGCACACCTTCTATTCTCCTTAAGGGAATATATGTTTCTAGTTTTTTTTCTTTTCTCCAAGTACATCTTGCACATTTTTTTATTTTTGTTCTTGGGAGGCCCAGTTGTTGAAGAATTTGCTTATGAATCTATGCCCAATGGATTGATAAGGCCTCTATATTCCATGATTAGTAGGAAATCATCCCGTAGAAATTTCCAAAAATGTTGTCATTTGTGCCACCTGGTGGTACTTGCAAAATTTTACATCTTTGTGGCATTTTGGTCTTTTGAAATTTTGAAGAAACCTTTAATTGTGCGAGGAGTGTGAAAATCATGTATTACAGCTTCTTAAACCTTACGCTTTGTTCAAAACCCTAGCGTATGTCTAATACCCTTGCATTTTTCTTATTTTCTATGCACTTGTGATATAAATTTCAACAGAAGTTGTCGAGATGTTGGTGTCGAGGGCACCACTGTCCTACTAGGGATTTTTTGATCTATTTTCGTAGTCCTTTGATGTTAGATTTGTACTTCCATTTCCTACTTGCAAACTATCCAAATTGCTTCCAGATATTTTTGTAATTGACTTTTCATGGGTGGTCAAGGACTAGGATTTTGAATGCAATAACAAGCAAAGTGTCTTCAAACTTCCTCTAATCCTCTTCAACCTGTAACCTACACATTCACAAAGGGAAAATGTTGCGCTATTTTAGGGGCTTACCTCGGTCAAATCCCGTGTTAGTGTTTCCACTTCCACAAAGGCAATGCCAATGATAAACTGATAAAGGAAAGGAAGGAAATGATGAATGAACCCACTGTTACAACTCACCACCCTTCGATGGCTTCCTTGAAGGACTGAAGTCATACACATCACTTCAAGGATCTTGGATCTTGCTTGATAGATTTTCTTGAATGCTTGGAGACCTACAAACAATGTTAGCCTTCACAAAACAATATGAACACATGAAATCAAATACACTTTGACATGATGTTGGATCTTGAATTGTTGCAATAAATCCTTTAATGATTGCTCTTGACTTGTTGAATAATGCTTTTGATGATTCTTTTTATCTTTAGTTCTCCTCAATGTTCTCTAGATGATTTGAAATGATGCAATAACTAGGTATTTATAAGCTATTATTCTAAATTCTTAAAAATTAGATCCTAGTGGCCAACTTTAGATATTCAAATTTTAAATAATAAAGAGCCACAACCAACATATTTGAATTTGGAGCCAAAATAGGGGGACATAGATGAACCGTAAGAAGATGTGATAGGGGGTAAAGGGACTCACAATACAAGAAAGGAATCCCTAATCTCGGATTTTCCTTTATAGGGGATGGTTCATTCAATGAAACCTAGGATCCCAAAGTGGATTGACTATCAACACAAAGGTGAGTCAATTCTCAACAAGGGAGACCTAGGAAGATTCATTAGGCTTTGAGGGGTTCACCACCAAGCAAAAGCTTGGAAAAAGACAACTTAATATTTAACTCACAAAACCTAATAATGCAAGCCAAATAATGAATGTAAATGATAAAATTAAGTAACAAAAAGTTAGGATGTATGTACCTGGGAAGTTTGGAAATGTGATGAGGATTCCAAAAATGCAAAAATAATGCCAAAATATGCCAGGGAGGACTAAGATACTTATACTTGTTCATTTCTCCCTCATTGTTTTAGGAAGCCTTGCAAAATCTTGGGATGTCGAGACGAATCTGAAAAGAATCTCTACAAATACCTCCACGGGGACCTAAGATTCCGCCTTGTTGTCTTTTGTTCCACTTTGGTTACCTGAAATCGAGAATGTGGTCTAAGGTCCAAGGTCTGCATACCTTTGTACCAGGATCTCGTAATGTGAAACTTCAGGATCTGGTTTTGTGGAATGACTTTCCATGAGAAAGTTGAAACACGGTAGCACGCAGCGAGATTTTGCGCTCAAAGTAGTCGCTAAACCTAAATCACGAAACCATAACTGGAACAGGAGATCAAAACAACCGAAGAAATGGTGAATAAGGCTCTAAAAAGTAATATATTTCTAACCACCCTTGCAAAATCGCTTTAATGTAGAAATTACTTCAGATTTGGAATAGAGATCTTGAATGAAAATGTCTTGATGAACCTTGACTTGAATTGCTTACCTTGAATGAAAACCCTACATCACAAAATATTAGCTCAAAAACACACATGATGCAAGAATAATCTTTGACATGGTGTTTGAATCTTGATGAATTTCTCTTGAATGCTCTTGATCTCCTAAACTTGCTATAAGGATGAATACTTGAATGCTTGGGGTGAAAATGAGAGAAAGGAACTTTGTATTTATTATTACACATACTTAATATCTCAAAATTACACCACAAGAAGCTAACATATGAATTCATTAATTAAAGGAGGCTAAATCTCACCCAAGATTTGAAATTAAATCTTGAAAATAACGTAAGGGGTACTAAGACACCCTAGGTGGTGTCTTAGTCTCCGAACTTCAAAGGCTTTTGGGCACATACTCCAAAAGGGAGCCCAATTAAAGATTTCTTTAATCGGGGGTCCGGGGTTGGTACCAGGACTGCTATTAATCCCAATCAAGAAAGTGGGACACAACCAAAATAATTAAATTATCATTTATCCTTTGATGTTTGTCGAGATTAGCCATAAAAAGATACAATTTATTAGGCTTGTGGATGCAAAATAGGACCAATTAAGACATAAATAAGGATAAATAAAGAAAGGTGGGCCCAAAAAAGTGTGAAAATGCAAGGGTATGCATTTTCCTACACTACAATAGGCACCCTAGGTGCTAGTGTCCCAACCCTATTTTACAATTTTTTAAGTGTCAGGGACAAAGTATTAAACGAGAGCATTTGTTTTATGCTTGCAAATTGTTGAAAATTATTTTAAATTTGACCATAAAATGCATAATTCAAGAAATTAGGATCTTAATTAGGTCTAATAAATTAAGGGGGGTAAAACATAGAGTGAAATTGTCAAGGGTGACAATTTACGATGCTACATTTAGTCCCCACTTTAGTGAGAGTGTGAACTTACACTTAGTCTCACACTAAAGTAGAGAAATATATGTCAAGAGGGGTCCGACTATCCAAATGTTGAAGAGATAGGATGACTAAGGATCGAGGGAGGTGATCAAACCCCCAGGATCCAAAATCCCATGACAAACCAACATAGGCATAAAGGAACACATATGAATGATACACAACAAGACAAGATACACAAACATACCACGTCAAAGTAAATGCAAAGAAAAATGAAAAGGGGGTATGGGATAACAAGTTGTATTATGCTAGTGGCCATATAAAATCATTTATGACTCACACAATAGCAAAGGCCAACATTTTCTAGGTGAAACATAAACATGGAAGAAACACGAGCTAATGAAGTCCAATACCCAAAATAGGTAGCAAAATGAGAAAAAACACTATGTTTTCAAGGTGTTCTCATAACCATACCAAGAGTTATACTCCCTTATAACCTTGATAATGAGCTACAAAAATGATCAAAATCACTAATTTCAACCCCTGTGAACAAAGTGATTGCAAATATTGCCACATGGATAATAAGTTTTATTATGCCAGGTTCCATGAAAATAAAATGGTTAAATATGGATAGCAAGTTATATTATGCTAGGTTCCATAAAAATAAAAGGGTTGCACATGCTATCAAGTTGTATTATGCTAGGTTCCATGAAATACTGTTGCAAGGTGTCACCCTTGGTCTCCTCGGCATGGGCCAATGCAGTGCTTGGGTTCGTGACATGGCTTAACCACCTCTTGTGGATCTTGGATATTGTATAAATTTGACGGTTGTATCTAGCATTAACAGGTCGATATTTTGGTGCAACAATAGCTTCCTATGCAAAAATTGGTATCAGAGCCAAGGTCACAAGTTTGAACCCCTCGCTTGCGTTGGGGGGATTGTTGCAAGGTGTCATCCTTGGTCTCCTTGGCGTGGTCCAACATAGCGGTTGGGTCTGTGACATGGCTTAACCGCCTCTTATGGATCTTGGATCTTGTATAAATCTAGTAGTTGTATCGAGCATTAACAGGTCGATCTTTTGGTGCAACAAAATTCACCTGTGCAACAAATACAACATAAAAGACAATGTCAAAACCTTGAAGAATGTTATAATAACATCGCCATAAAAGGTAACAATCAAAGGAGCTTTGCTTAATACATGGAAGGTCACACCTTGGGGAAAATCACACTAGATATCACTACCAAGAGAGGACAAGCCAAGGAATAAAAGATTCACGTCTTAGGGAATACTAAACATAGCATTACCACCAACAGGGATGTCACATTCCAAGAAAAGTCAAACTCTTATGGGACATCAAGCCTAATATCACCACAAAGGAGAAAATAACATAAATCTAGAAATCCACACTTTGACAAACAAAGTCACACTTCCTAGGAGATGTATGCTATCATCACTAAGAAGGGACCATGCAAACAATGAGCGAGGGCCCATATGCCCCCCCTTAAAATGTTAGTGTACTCACTACACTAATGTTTTAAGGAGAAACAAAGGGATCCCTTGCTAGAAGGAATGCACCTAGGAAAAGGCTACCTAACCTCTTGCCCCCCAAGTGTAGGGAAAAAGATGAGCGAAAATGGATGATAATATGTTGCTCCTTGTGAAATGAAATATTATTGCATAAATCCTAGTTTATACCCTCATGAATGGTAGCGAGCATTGTGTGATACTAAAACTACCACATGACAAGGGGCAACAATTAATGTTATTGATTAAGTGAAAGTCTTTTCGATGTTTTTGTTATTTTTGAAGGACAATAGCCAAGACCTCTTGTTGTTTCTTGCATGTTATGCTCTATAGGAACATGAATGACTTACTCTTTTTCTCCATATCTTTTTCCATTATATCCAAATTGTTTCAAAAGTTGGTAACCTCTTCCATAAAGTTTTTCGATTTTTTGGGGGAAGGTGGATTCTCATAATCACTTTCATCATAAGAGTATGTGTAATTTGTATCTTCCTATTTGATAGAAGTTGTGGAATTGAATGTTTTTAATGATTCAACAATAGATTGTGTTGATACCATGGCAACTTCTTTCTCTTTATTTTTTATTTTTGCACGTAATCTTGTATTCCCCCATGGCTGTAGGTGTGAAATCTAATGAACTCCAATCATCATCCAACAATTTTTTCACATTTGAAAGAAACTCATATTTATTCTCGACTTGTAAAGGTTCCACTTTTGTAGTTGGTGTTAATGTGCTAAGAGGATTCTTTGTTCCTGTTTTAGTTTGTAAACAATTTTCAGACTTTGGATCAACTTTTATTGTGTAAACCTTATTGTTGTAAGTGTATTTTAGCATACAGTGTAGCATTGAAGGCACTACATTCATTTCATGAATCCATAGCCTACCCAAGAGAATATTATATGAAAAATAATCGGGCATCACATGGATGGGAGTTTGCAACACAACCTTTCCAACTTTGATAGGAAATGTTATCACACCAAGTGGTTTCTTACCCACATTATCAAAACCTTTGATAAATAAATCCATGATTTGAATTAAATTTTTATCTGCTCTATTTTTTTCCAAAAGATTCACCCTACAAACATTAAGTCTTGAACCATTTTCAATAAGGGTACATCTAATCCCAACCCTGTTAATAGTAGTCACTATCATCAAAGCATCATTTTGTTTTTACTTTTCCAAAGGAGGTAATTCACTTTGATGAAATATCCAAATTAGGTTGATTCATATTCTCAATCAAAGATACCATATCATTTGGTTGCACACTAGGAGGAATAACTGTTGAGAATTTGTTGAAGATGATTTACCATTATTGTCATTGATGTAAAATTCTTGGATCCAGAAGGATGTGCTCCGGATGATGCACATACTTGATCTATCCTATCGAGTGCTATGATGTTACGTATTATGGATATTATCCTTGCTTTGGATATGGCAGTACTTCTTTTGGAATGTTCGTGGAATTTAGTTTATGAAGTATAATGAAGTCTAATCTTTTGATGTTGGTTGTTGTGCTCAAAGCTTACTTTGGGTAACCTTGCTATCTAAAACTTCATGTTGCAAGTTTTTGTATGTCAAGCTGTGGTTCTTTGGTTGACATTGAAATTAATGATAATCAAGATTTGGTCTTGGTTGTGGCATTCTCATTAGCTCCAAAATATATTTCATGTGATCCTAAGTTTTCTATCTTCTAATAGTTATGTTATGAAATGAACCTATATTATGCATGACCTATTCAAGGGTCCCTTAGTAACATGGTAAGATCTTTTTGTGCAACCTATCTTTTGGGTCTGGTGTTAGAATGCAAGGTCTTATTGAATATATTAAGGTTGTTCTTCATGTTGACGTGCCTTGTGGTGATCTAAATTCAAAGGTGTTTGGCCAACTTAGAAGACTATGAAGATATTGTGTGGCTGACTTATTTCTATTCTACAAACTGTATACATATATATAGAGAGAGAACATCTTTTTGATTGAAGATATATAAGCATGGAAGAAGTATAATGTGTGTGAAGCAGATAAGCGAGTGCAAGTGTGTGAACAAATAAAAGAGTGTGAAGGAAGGAGTAATATGATTTGGCGAGGGAAAGGGTTGTGGAGGTATGAAGGAAGATATTGTAGAAGATTCTTAACTGAATCTTTTTTGTTGATAGAAAAACGTGTGCTCTTATATAAGCCGAATAAGTACATGTAGATACAACTTCATCAGTTCACTTTGTCCGTTAGAACTATTTTGTATCTACATTTGTTTTGTGTTTGAGGCGGTGAGCCACTAATAGTGAACCACCCTATGTGAACAACTTTGTAAAATCACCTAACCGGTGCTTTTATAATTGAGAAATTAGCATTCTTCGTGGTTTTTCCCTTCTTGGGTTTTCCGTAAATTGTGGCTGTTCATGTTCCAGCGGTATTGTGTGCATTCATGTTCATATCACCGTTTGATTGGTTTTTGTTTGGTATAAGTGCTGCGAAAGTTAATTAAAGAAAAGAAAATTATTGTTGAATGATAGATTGCCTCTGGGTTATGCGGACTTTATTCAACAATTGTGAGGCGGTCGCGCCGGGAATGAAACTCGCTAGCAGGAGATAGCCGACAGATAAATAGCAAAACTTATCGCGAGGAAAGCCGAAGATAATGTTAGATGATAAACATGAAATCCCGAAAATAATGAATTGAAATCTCGAGAACAAACACTAGGAAAATCCAAAAATTCAAAGCAAGACACAAAGAGGTTAGCCAGGAATTAAAAGAGTAAAAAGAAAGTATGTGAATTTAAAGTAGCAACTGGATGAATGCAAGAAGACAGAAGAAAATATCAAAGATACTATCAAATAGAAAATTAAAGAATGGAAGAAGACTGAAGACAATATCAAGGATACCATTAAACAAAAATTAGAAGAAAATGAGAAGTTAGATCAAGAATTGAGAAGGCCAAAAATTGAAGAAAGATTATGTGAAAGTAGCATGATTCTAGATCAACTTTTGTCCCTAAAAAAATGTCACAAGGATAAGGGAGGACTTGGTTTCTCCGGTGAAAACCTAAATCAGAACACTAAGGGTGATGACAAAGCAATTGAAGTTGAAGCAAGATTTGGTGTAACAAGCAAGGTACGAAACTCTAGAACACCTAAAAGACCTCTTATCAGGCAACCAAATGCTCAAAGGTACTTATCATTCAATGGTAACTATTTTCTATGCAAAAAATTTGGACATAAGGCTATAGAATGTAGAAGCAAGATGGAATCGAATACTCAATGCTTTAACTGTCACAAGTTTGGTCATAAGGCAAGTCATTGCAGAAGTGAATTATCCAATCCGACAAGAAGGAATGGATTAAACAATCTCTTTCATGGTTATTGTTATTTATGCTATGGTTATGGTCACAATGCTAATCAATGCAGACCTAGGGTTCACTCAGCTAAGTTAGGACAAAGATGTTACAAGTGCAATCAACCCAGACATTTGGCTAACACATGCAGATATGTTGCTCTGGAAAATCTTGAGAACAAAAAGAAAGTTGCAGAATCAAATGAATCCAAGAAGAATACGGTCACTGTTTGGAGGAAGAAAGAAACAAGTGTGGAGAACACTTATGTGGTACTGAATCCTAGTACATGCCCTACCGATATCTGAACCAATCTACCTTGGCTCAGGGGGAGTTTTGCATTACATATCTTGTCGGTTCCCCCTCTCTAAAGTAATATTGAACTGATTTTTAACATGATTAAGTTCAAACAAGTTGATAAATGATGAAGCTTAATCCGACTAATTGAAAAGTGAAGTACAATTGTTGGCATCATCAATGTGCATCTTTGGCAGTGAAATCATTATGAGTAATTAAGAATAAAAGGTGGGATTTTTCAAAATCATTTCTCACAGTTTGCAAGAGAAAAGAAGAAGTCTCGTTGAGCGATAAAGAGTTTGAAGAAGATAAGTGCAACGATGGAATCTATTAACAGAGGATCGAGTGGTGATATTCTACTAAGGCTAAAGGGAGTTTAGTTGGATGAGTTTGATCACTAAAAGATGAAGGAAATGGAACTAGGGTTGAAGATGGATGAATTGAAGAACGCAAATACTTTGGGTATGGATTTATGGGGAGAATTTCCCTTGTTTGCAAACAAAGGATCTATCTTGTTCCTACTGAGTCAATTCAAGGATGGAAATATTGTTTTGGACAAACCCTATCTGATCACAAAGGAAGCCATTGAAGCTATTACTAGTTTGTGTAGTGTTAGTGACCTCCCTGGGAAGAAAACAATGAAATACAAAGATGTGGAGGAACTTACTGGTATTGACAAAGACCCTTGGGCTCTACTGATAAATACCATTGTTGATCATGTAGTAAGGTATGTTGCTTACGACATCTCTTATAAAAGCTATTTTAGAAATCGTGAAGGTTCTACCTCGACTATTGCTATATATCTTGCACACATGATGGTGAAGGAAAATAAGCAGTTTGATTTGTGTAGCCTAATAATGGAAAACCTAATTGAGAATGTCATAATGTCTTTGGTTGAGAGTTATCCTTTCCTTTTTGGATCTCTGCTCATATGCCTGGTATTTTACTTTCTGAGTTTTCTACTGGAAAAGGAGAATGTTAAGTGGAAGTCCAGCATCCCTGTCGGAAAGCAATTTTATAGGTATTTGGAATGTATGGAAGGTAAAGCAAGTGCATACAAAATCTATTTCTCATCCTTGCAGATGAATCTTTGCTCTGGTGTGATAGTGTCCAGTCAATTTGAGGAGGGTTCCTCCTCTAGTAAGAAGGAATTGGAAGTTGTTATTGGTGGTTCCCCTATGGAACCCAAAAGAAGGAAAGTTAACATAGAAGATGTCATCACTATCTCGAAAGAAAAGGAGAATGAAGAAGAGTCTCTGCCTGGATCTAATTTTGTCGATCCAGATGATATTTGGTTGGTGTTAGATGAAGGTGATTTGAAGAAGGTTGGTGAAATGTGGTGTGCCAGCTCTTTGATCATAAGGCTTAAAATTGATGATGCTTTGGTTGATTATCTACTCAAAAAGGGTATTACTATTTCAAATGTTTCTGACTTGTTACCGGATAATCTAGTAGAAGTTGTTGAAGAAAGAATGTTGCTAGAAGGACCTGAAGGACATAAGTTTGAAGCTATGATTGAGAGAAGGTGTGTCAAAGTTAAACATAAATTATCCAAATGCATTGGTGAGACAAGAGAATGCATTAAGGAGATGTTTGAAATCTATAGGTATTGTCTCTGGTGGCTTGCTGCTGTTGATAATTTTAGAAGCAGAATTGAAGCTATTGAATCCAATATGAATAATATTGGAAAGAGTTTTGATTTATTCAAAGACAAAGATGGAAAATAGAGAATAAGAGTTGGTGAGTTGCAAGCAGAGTTATTGGTTGTTCAGAGACAAAGGAAAGATTTGGTTAGAAATTTCTGGTTAGTCAAGGAAATTGTTGAGGTCTGGTTGGATCATCTCTTTGAGATACTTTATGATGCAGAAGATTATGAATGACAGTGCATGTCTCCGAAATGGTCATCCTCATTTATGTTGTTGACTATGTTGGATAGTATGAGTGCCAGATTGGATTATGCGGTGCGAGCCTGGAAAAGGATTCTTCCAATTGTGAGAGAAAGGTACAAGAAAATCTTTCATGTGAAAAGTGTTATTTTTACTTGAGTTCTTGAATGTTCAAATTTTGGCCCTTTTCCTTTGATGGAAAAAAAGGGGAGAAAAATGAAGAGAAAAACAAAAACAAAAAGAGGTATTGAATTGCTGGACAAAGGGGGAGTACTTAGAGTTTGCAGTTTTGGAGTTGGAATTGTGGAGTTTTGTGTTTTTTAGTTTTTGTTATTTTTCCATCAATGCCAAAGGGGGAGATTGTTGAGAAGTTGTTGAAGATGATTTAGCATTTTTTTCATCGATGTCAAAACCTTGGATCTAGAAGGATGTGCTTTGGATGATGAACAAACTTGATCTATCCTATCAAGTGCTATAATGTTACGTAGTATGGATATTATCCTTGCTTCGGATATGATAGTACTTCTTTTGGGACGTTCATGGAATTCAA
>VDFB02131084.1:0-29905 GCA_007258455.2 Sequoia sempervirens | reverse complement strand
ATATATAATATATATAATCATTATTAAAAATAAAAGGCATTATGGAAACCATGGTTGGAAAGGGAAGTTAAATTATCTTTAATGCATATCGAAATGAAGTTAACTATATTATCCCTCACATAGAGGCTTTGTGCCAATAGAGTTGGAACTATTCATCATAATAAATTGACATAAATGTTAAATTTATAAATACAGATTAAAAAAGGGGGCTTTAAATCGAATGTCAAATAGGAATTTATTTTTGAGTGACATTTGTTTTAAATTGCCTATATACACCTAGTGCAACTTAGATAAAATTTATTAATTGAATCATTTAAGCTTTTTTTTATATAGGATATATTTGGATTAATTTATATTTTTCAACTGTGTTCCACCAAATCAAAGTGTTAACAATTTAGATTAAATATTTGTTATTGATTATTAAAATATATGGTTAATGAAATTTATCCATAATAACTATTTCACACTAACACTATTTTATAAGGCCAATGGAAACTATTTAACATTTAAATTAAATATTGAATAGAATAATCAAACAAAAATTAGCAAAAATAGTATTAAATAAAATGGTATATAAATTTTAAATAACCTTTCCTGATTACCTAGTGAAGTAATTGCCGCTTAATGTCAAACAATACAGTAGATCAATTTAAAAGTTATGTCAAGATATTTCTATGAAATAATTGAAAGTTATATTTGACTATTATTTTGGTGTTGAAGCTCTTAAATTTAATTCATGTGAACTTTGAAATAACTTATTTATTTAAGATCAACTATTCGTCAAATGGGCTAATGTAGACAACTATGATACCCTAGGAAATGCAAGGACAAAGGCTCAAGTTAAATGATAAGTTTATTGGCAGTAACATTATTGATAACTCTATTTCCTCAGGACATATTGTAATAATTTAAAGTCCAACTTTGTAAAACTTGACTAAAGGAGTCCGTTAACAAGAAACTATAGCTAATTAAACTATGAGTAGCACATCCTCCTATATAATATCATTAATAAAGTAAACTATAGAAGTGTTTTCCAAGGGTGACATGATGTGTATGTTGTTAGGTTGTGGACCTATATTGTTTTCAAAAAAAAATTATGGCATTTGTGTTAGATCCACATCAAAATGTGGGCATGACAACTTTTGAGTACAAGGGCAAACAATGATTGATAGATGCAAGCTTGACCATGGGAGGATATACCAACACTCTAGAACTAGCCCCCAAAAACACTAAAAATCTAAAATAATACAATTTTGTGAACAATTTAACTCAAATAGTTATATGATTTGATTATATCCAATTGTTGAAACTTATCAAATTAGAATATAAAATCTAATCTACAGCTAGGGGTGAATAAAATACTCTATTTGTATATGAACAATGATATTATTAATATAATAAATAATTAGTTATTAATATCATAAACAATTAGTTATTAAGATCATGAAAATAACATATAATAATTATCAAAAAAATTATTGATGAACATAAAATAACACCTATTCTCGTTGTCTAGATAATTTGTGAATATTAATAGTATTTCAACTTTAAAAATGAAGGTTTCACAATCATTTCACTACTCAAAATTTCATGCATATATAAAACAAATGGTTAGCCATTTAAAATTGCATGTACTTGAATAGGAAGTTAGGTCCAAGAGGTAGAAGAAATGAACCCATTTTTGCACCATAGTATAGGATGGCATCGCTTCTTTTTTATCTTTTTTTAACATGGGATAAATGACCCACCACAAGTTAAAATATTTGAATGTCATAATGACATGCTAACTACTATTAAAAAGACAATAAATTAAATTCCACAACAAATTCCAAAGAAAACTAAACTATCAATTGACATTTCATTAACAATTTGGTCTCACAATTCCTATATTTGTAGTGCCAACAATCAAATTGTATGTAGATGTGTAGAATTATTATGGTAAAAATTTGTATAAATGAAGAAATAATGTACAAGATATGAGCTTATGTTTTCATATTCATAGCCTACATTCAAGGTTTGGAAATGACTATGTGTTGGTTGCAGTAGTGCCACTTTGTGAGAGCTCTACCATGTCTTGGTTTCTACAACTTAGTCAACTAAATGTCCTCTTCTAAATATAAATTATGGAAATCAAGCCTAATTGTTTTACAATATTCAAGGAAAATGAAATATTCACTAATGAATATTGTTACATTTATATTGAACAATGCAAGTGGGAAGAGAAAATATGATGGTTTCATACTTTTCAAGCAAAACCACAGACGAATAAGAACATGCAATATAAGTAATTTTATGCCTACCTTTTTTTATAATGTCCATCATGGTTAATGCATAACTATAACAAATCAAATTTTAGTTATTCTTGTCTTGAACATCCAAATTTGACTTATACTTTAAATCTCTCTCTGCTTTAATACGCCATATAATGAACAATAAATAAAATGTTAGAAAATACTATGCCTTTTATATCACAACTGGTTGTGACTTAATTAATTTTTCTTCAATTGGTTGAAAAGAAATCCCTTCAACATTTATAAAGGCATGCACTTTTATAAAGACTTCAACTTATATAAGGACTTCAACTTAAATGAAGAATTTGACATATTTAATGACTGAAATTTATGATGGCTTTGACATATTCTATGACTTGAACTTTTATGAAGGGTTGATATATTAAATACTTGAAACTTTCCTTTGAGTAATAACTTGATTCATAAATTTTTACTAGGCAAATAAGTTTAGAGTTAAGAATTTCATTAGAATTTTGGATGAATATTTAAGGATAATTTTTGTATAGATGTTTTGACATTTTCATTGATTTGAAGATGAATTATAAAGTCAGTTATATATTGCAATCCATGTACTTTTCTAAGGATTGATTGAATTTAGTTTTATGTTTTCCTATGAGATATAAGGGGGCACGTTAAGTTAGATATATTCCCAAATCAAATTTTTGAATAGTAATTTAAAGGAAATAATGTGTTGGATTAGGAAGACTAAAATTTGGCTATTATGAAGTAAATGCTCAAATGCATCTTAAAACAAAATATCTTGGATAATATTCATAAAATTTATAAACATAGTGATGTTTAAAATTTAGACTATAATCATACTCAGCAAACTTTACACATCCTATAGTGCAATCTATAAAAATAATTAGTATATCCTAACATTCTCTAATAACATGTTAGAAATTATAATCTTAAGATACTAATCATTATATAAAAAATATGAATTAAATAAAATGAAAATCATATAAGCATAGATTATACATATTACACAAGATATATATAGGAAAAACCCTTTCAAGTAAAACACCCCATAAAACATCATTTTATTTTAACACTTACAAAAAATAGATTAAACCTAGAGACACTAATCTACATACTTCTATATGGTCAATAATACCTGATGTACATAATGATGTAATTCACTATGAACCTACAGATTCACACATCCTCTCAACTGAGAGAAAACCTCCCTAAATATAGATGAAAGGATGACAAAATAGCCTAAGGGACATTAGTCACACCTATTCAAAATAGTCATTTTTAAATAATTAATAATCTAATATTTATTAGATTACTAATTATTAAATAGTATATATAACATAAGATTTTATAATATTATATTAGAACAATACATAAATGTTATAATGGTTGGCCCCTAAACTCTATGTTCTAACACACACGTGTAAGTATGTATATGTTTACATGTGTGCATATACATGCATGTATATAAATATATATAAAAATATATATGTATGTATGTATGTATATACATAGACATATATATACATATATATACACATACATACATGTACATAGATATATATACATGTATACATGTACATATGCATACACATTGAAACAACAGAAAATGGGAGAATGCTTTTGTATGGTTTAGAACATAGAGAAAAACCCACTTTTGCAATTATCTCATTAAAGGGAAACCCTAAAGATCTCAATCCAAAGTATGCAAAGGAGAAAGAGATCTTGCAATAGGGTTGCCCTAGGGTTTGATTGTAAACTAATGAGGGGTTCACCACCAAGCTAGGGCTTGGAAATAAAAATGCAATGGGTAAACCCACAAAAGTGGTTTACAATTCCAATGAGGAAGGAAAAGTTGCAAAAAATGACCCCATGCAAAAAAAATTGGTTTTGGGGGTTCGTATGAACTTTTGGTTGGAGTGAACCCATATTGAACCCGCCTTCAAGCAAACTCATTTAATGATGGGGCCCACCATTCCTAGCAAAAATCCAAAAGCAAAGGTTTGTGGAAAGGGGGTTCGCTCAAACCTTGGTTCAAGCGAACCCCCCTTTTCCCCTCTTCTCCCCCTTAGGCACCAAAAAAGTCCAAAATTGTGTGCTTTGAAGCTTGGGTTGAGGATGAAAATGGAGGAGACTTCACAAACCCAACTGGATGATGGTAGTCCTCGGAACGAGCTATCCAACAAATATAATTTTAATATGTTTTGGTTTTATTATGTATTTGTTTTTTTAGTTTTATTAAACATAAGTTTTTCACCAAAAATCAAGCTCTCTATTCTGCACATGTGGAAAATAAGCAGATTATCAAAAAAAAATTGAAAAATATGAGTACACTAGTTATTGAAGTCATTGATCCAACAAAAAGAAAAATTGAATTTCGATACATACAAAAAAAGTTACGTGCTATAAGGTCTACCTATGCCTAAATTGCAATTGGTTTGACTTTGAAACATGATTAAGGAAAAAATATTCGATAAAACACTATGAAACTTGTAATGTCTCATCATGCAAACCCCAAAGGACAACTAAAAATGCAAAAAAAAAATTACTAGGGTTTCCATTTTCTTAGTTTAACTAGAAGTTTCCATTTGCAACCTACAGAAGTTTTCTATTGTTTTCTTTAGTAGTTTCCCTATTGTTTAACAATAATTTTTCTATGAGGCTCTCTGATTTTACTGTAAAAATTTCTACAAAAGCAGTAAATTAATCACAGAAAAACTTCAACAACCGTCAAGGAAATTTCAAACAAAAAAAACTTTTAATAAACTTTTCTACACAAAAGCTTCCAACAAATTTTCTTTAGAATATAATTTGTACAGACAATATTTTCAAAACAAAAAAATAATTAAACAAATAGTAAAGGAACCTGTTTTCCTGAAGCTTGTAGGAACGAGGGTTGGAGCAAAGCTTCGCCTTCAGAGTTCAACTTTTAAAACCTTTCCAGAATCTTCACTTCCATCAAGATGCAAAATGTAAGCCCAAAATAAATTCCAGAAAACCTCCTCAAATTTTAACCAAAATCCCCCAAAACCCCAAAAACCATTCTACAGCCAATTTTCTTTTCGTGAAGTAACTTCTCGCCATTCACAGCATTGCAATATTTTCTCCAAGAATATTTTTAAACAAGATTTTTTATTAAATTCCCACTCACTCCCGTAAATACTCTAACTATAATTTAACTAATTAATTTTTAAAAAATTATTTTCTTTTGATAATAATAAAGCATTATATACTATTTAATTAATTTAAAAATTCAAGAATTAATACCACTTACCTTATGCAAATTTAAAATTCTAATTTACATCAAAGCATCTAATATTTTTATTTAAACTATTCACTCAATCCAAAAAATTTAATTAATTAACTATAATTATTTACAAATAACTATATCAATTAAATAACATTAATTAATCACACATAAAATAAAGACTAATTAAATAACAAACATTTACATACTAAAATAAATAATCAACACTAACCCAAACTTAAACAAAGATGAGGTTGAGACAAAGACACCATTGGACTCACAACAAGGTGACAAACTTGGGACGGGGACACTTCCTTATCAACTCCCTTTTCAACATCAAACTCGTTGGGTTTATGGGACACACTCAAACTTGTCAAGCAGGTAGAGTTAGTGTCCAGTACCTGCATCCTGCATAGAAACAAACATCAAGTAGCATGTAAATCTCCATTGCAGACACACTGTGAAAGGTAATCATGGGGTAGCAGGGCACTTGCGAGCAAGTGATGCCACTTTGTTCTTTCACCAAGACTCACTAGCAAACACATCAAAAACCATAGTAGCATAGAATCACAACATCACCACATATATTATTAAAGAAAACCATAACATAAATAGATAACATAATCACCTTGTAATGTATCATCAAGCATCATAAGTAATGTCAAGTGCAGCAAACCAACCAAACAATGAATCCACACAACCAAAACGGTGAACTAATCACCATCACAAACCAAGTACAATATCAACACAAAAGAGTATCAACAATACGAGGGGTATTACAAAACCAATTGGAAGCACTAGATATCATAGTTACAAATTTGAATTTGAAAAAATTAGAATTTTATCCTTCATGGAAAAAAAATTGTGTTATATGGTGAGTGTCACTTCTTAAAAATGTTGTTTACTAAAAAAAACTAGTTTTCGAAGGAGATGGAAAAAGAAGTGCAATTTGATTCCAAAAATTTTGAGAAAAATATATTTAGAATCTACAGACAAAATGACACAAATCACTAGTTTGCATCATCTTCAAATTCCTCACAATTTAGTCGCTATAAGTGCCCAAAAGTGAAGATTTAGTTAGAAAAAATTATTTCAATATCTAGTTTGGCCAAAAATTGTAAACCAGTGTTGTGGGATCACCCCAATGCAAATCAAAATGCTTAAACCTAGTATGATGCAATTTTTCACTAAATGACCTAAAATGCATGAAAATCATAACAGAAAGCTTCAAGATAAAATGCCTGCACCTAGAAATTTGAAGATGACTAGATGAAGCTCTGAAATGCTAAAAAAACTAATTTTAATATTGACTGGGACTCATACGCCAGACTGGGAAATTTAGTCCAAGATCTAGGTTTTTGTGCAAAAATTGAAATCTAGCAAAAGGGTATCTAAAATTATAAAAACCTAAAAAATGACCTAAACTAGGACTCATACGCCAGAACTGGCGTATCATTCTAGTTAGGGTTTTCTGAAGCTTCAAAGTCTAAACCTGGTCTTCAATGTCTGCTCTGTACTTCCTAGTTGATTTCCATATCTAAAACCTTGATTTGCAGCATATAGAATTCTTCCAAGTATCTCCAAAGCAAGGTGACAACTTTGAACACTTTGACAACCTTCTCCAAACTTTCTCTTCAATGTGTCCTCAACCTATACCTGAAAATCACACACTAAAGAGAGGCACAAAAATGTTGTGTTGTTAGTAGAAAGGGGTTTGTCTTGGTCAAACCTTGAAATGAAATGAAATATGAATGGAGAATGATGAATGAGCAAAATATGATGTTGCAACTCACCAAACCCTAGAAATGAAGTGTTTCAAACATGTATGAAGTGGCTCCAATGGATATAGATCTTGAATCTTTCTTAAATGTGATAGATCTTGAATTGAATGCTAGCTTGAATCATAAAAATTGTACATCACAATTGTTAGCTCAAAAACAAACATGATGCATGAAGACTTTGAGATGATGCCCAATGCTTGAATAATGCTCTAAAAAATTTGATAATCTTCCCTTGAATGCTCTTGTAAACACTTGAATAATCTTGTGAACTCAAATTTTCTATTATGAATGCTCTCACAAAAGTCTTAGGTGAAAATGAGTGAAAGAACCTTGTATTTATTCTTAATTGTGCCAAATTTCCTAAAATTGCAACACTACAAGCCAACATCAAATCTAGGAGGATAAAATCCTACCAAGAATTTGAATTGATTTTTATTTTGGGCCACATGGGACTCATATGCACAAGGTGGCATATAAGTCCCATTAGGCATAATTTATGGGACCATTTTCAAAAATGCTTAGAAAGGTGTAAAATTAGGATCAGGACCCAAAAACCTAGGTGGGACTCATACACCCAAGGTGGCATATGAGTCCCAGATCACTAAATTTGGGCCACATAACCTAAAAACACTTGAATTATTATTGGATGTTTATTTTTGTCATGATTATCCTTGGAAAGATGCATTAAATGAGGCTTTTAGATGTAAAATAAGGCCAATAAATGCATAAAGAAGCCCAATTATTTATGAAAACCCTAGAAAAGTGTGAAAGTGTGTTACAACACTTTACAACACGTTAAATAAGGTTTAATTAAGTCCATTTAGCTCACAACGTCCCAAGACCTAATGTGAATGTGTCAAGCACATTACAACACTAAATCAAGGCAACATTAAGTTCAATTTAACAAGGAGGGCCCAAACAAGCAAGGAAAAGTAAAGGGATACTTTTTTCGTTGTCACACACATATGTTTGTGTGTACACATATAACATATATACATATACATATACACATATACATATGCATACATACATATACATATACATGCATATGCACATATATACACATATATATACATATATGCATACACATATATGCATGTGTTCATGTACACATACACATACACACACATGTACATGTGCATGTATATACACATATACACATGTATGTATATGTATATATATGCATAAACATAGACAAACATATATACATACATATACATACATAGATATATATCTATATATGTGTATACACACACATGTACATACATATACACACATATACATATATACATATACATATAAATATATACATACATATGCATATACATAAATGAATACATACATACATATACATATATGCATACATATATACACATATATATACATAAATACATACAACATATATGCATACATACATGTACATACATATACGTGTGCAAATATGACCAAGGAGCATCATCTCTAAATTTATATTTTTCTTTTGTTCTTGTTTCGAATTTTATGTAGTTACAAATTTTAGTTGGAAATTCAATTTTTAAGGAAAATTTCCATGTGTGATAAAAAGTAGTGAAAGTATTTTTATCGATAGAAATGGGTAGTTAGAAATTGCAATGTGGAGGAAATGTCTTATGGGGGACCATTTCTTGAAATGGTGGTGGTAAGGTGTGTGGAGAAGTAGTAGAAGGAGGTTACACCTAGGTTAGAGGGTGGTTGCAAATTAATGGAGAGACAACAAAAAGATAGGACATAGAGCCATGCCTCAAGAGAGATAAGAAGGCTGAGAAGGAATGAATTATTTTCCAAATTATAGAAGAACCATCAGCCCATGAAAGGAGAGAAGGATTCAATGTAGCACTAGTAGCTAAGTTGTCACACCAAACATATCAAGCTTGGCATACAATGGAAAGACCAGGAAGAGGGAGACACAATACAAGCTACAAAGATTAGCAGGTCACATAAGGAGGATGAAGGCGATGTGGGGAAATTAACTCTTTTTTTGGCTTTGAAATCTCACCTTCATGATGGGTTCTCACTTAGACTAGGGGTCAAATTAATGTAGATTGGAATGTAATAAGGGTGCACCAAGATTGATAGAAGATGGGCATGGTAAGAAGAATGAAGAATGCAACTTCTTAGATAATGTGAGAAAAGGTGTGATAAGAGAATGAAGAGGGGATTCAAGCCCAAGAATTGGGTGTGATAAATAAAAATCAAGCAAATAATGGTGGCAGCAAGTTGGAGTCAAGCCACGTTGTAGGAAGATTGTGAGACTTGGAACTGCATTAGAAGTTAGAAACAAGCAGCACAAGGAGTTGGTGGGCAATGGAATTTTCCAATGAATGGTTATGTTGTTTCAAGAAATCTTACTAAAGTTATTTCATGGTTTTCAATTCTGAGTATCTTGTCATCTAATTATGAATCAAATTAAATTGACATGAGCAATTTTCAATTTTAATTATTATCATTTATGGAGTCTTTGTAATCTATAGTTTACAATTTTGGATGAAAAATGGGTTGTGAGTGAGTTTTCATTTCCATCATTTGGTATCTGATCCCAAAAGATCTAGGAAGAAAACATTGAGGGTCTTATTGATCTTTGAATAAAGATGGGTATTGTAGTCTTGTTCTCCATAAATTCTTGAAGGTTATGTGTGTTGCAGATTGACAGTTTGTGAAGAACTTGGATACCAAAATGTTGGGTAGAAGAAAAGGAAAGGAAGCCCTAGGTGAGGTGTTTGGAAGATGATAGAAGATTGGAAGATGCAGCAGCATTATGGGAAAGAGAATCGCTCAAAGAGAGACAAGAGGAAATAAATCAGGAAGAAGCAAGATGCAGAATTTGAGAGAGAAATGGTAGAGTTGTGAAGAGATTTTGAATTGGTGAAGCAATGGTTTGAGGAAAGGATCCAAGAGGATACTTGGTGGTGGCCCATGAGAAAGAGAGTAAAGTGGACTATGAAGATGATTGTGAGAAGGAAAAGGTTGGATGCCTTAAGAAGAGAAGATAAGAATATGAGAGGAACCCATAGAAGTTGTGATAGCAGAGAGTTTCCAAGTGAGCAACATGGACTAGAAGAGGTGAAAGAATCTCTCATAGAGGAGAATCTAAATAAATTTGAAATGAAATGGAGAGGATAAGAAGTGTGGAAAGAAGCACTCAAAAGAAGAAACAAAGAAGTGAGAAGAATTTCCATGACTGAGGTATTCTTGGAGACATTTTGGTCTCTAGTTTTATTATCTAATATTGTGGTTGAGTATGTGTATCCAAGTGTGAGTAACCTTGTAGAAAAAGGTAAGTGTGAGATAATGAAAGATGGGGCAAGATAAGCATCTAAAGAAAGAGTTGAATAAAAGAACGAGAAGAGATTAGCTATAGCAGTATGTCAAGAAGATTAGGAAGAGGGCATAGAGAAGTTGATGGCAGCAGAGGTAGATTGCCAAGTGCATGAGTATGATGCAAAGGTTGATGCTAAGTTTTTTCAATATGATGAAGAAGACTTCGAGGATGCAATAGAGTACCATGATGCTCTAGAAGATGTTGCAAATGAAGATAGAATAACCCATGAAGGAAAAGAATTGGCAAGCAAAGAGATTGAGGAAGTATAAAAACAAGAGCAGCAGGGTATTGAGCTAATAAATGTGAGTGCAAATATCAATTTTGATTGCTTATATGGAAACAAGAATGTTGCTCCACAAATTAGTAGGGAGGAGAGAAATTTGGAGTTATCAAAACTTGCAAAGGTTCATGGATATAAAGTGTGAAGTTGGCAAAGGAAACCAATCTATGTGGAGCAGCATATAAGGGGTAATCAAGGAGTTGGTTATAAAGGATTTTGGAATGGCCAACAAGTACAATGGATGAAGGGAATGAATGAGTACAAGAGGAAATCTAAAGATTGGCAAGTAAAGCGGCATAAAGAAGATGTAGTATTAAGGAGAAAACATCAAGAAGTACATAAAGTGTGGAAGGTTAAATATGGGACAGCAACAAAAGAAAGTGATGTTGCAGGACATAGTGAGGAATAGCCAATACAAGAAAATAGAAGATTTGGAAAAGAGGTCAATTCCAATGAGCAAAGGACCAAGATGAAACAAAAAGAGTACAAAAAGGGAAAAGGTGATGCAATTGAAGGGGATGAAACAATTACAAGAACATATTGGTAGGATGTTACAACAAACACAAGCACAAAGAAAGGTAAGCAAAGTGATTCAGATGTCTGTAATAAAGATGCTTTTGATACTTTGCATGAGATTGAGAATTTGAAAGAAGAATATGAGAGGGATGTTGAATTTAACATTGAATATGAAATGTATGAATGTGAAGTGTAATTTTGGAAGCTTGCATATGGGAAAAAGTATGAGAAGAGGTAGATACAAGAAGAAAGTGGAAAACAAACAAAGAAAAAATAAGAAAATCAGAATGCACAAGGAATGGGATGAGAAGAACAGAAAACAAGAGTGGACCATGAAAACATGTCATGATGAGAGCCTACAAAGTGAGGAATTCCAAGAAGGTGCAGCAGACAATGAAGAGATAGATGTTGGAGTAGCGGGAGCTAAGAGTGAGGAAGATGAAGAAATACTAGATGAAGAAGTTGTAGAAATGAAATGTGAAGAGGGTGCAGCATATTGTGACAGTGGAGGATACCTATGGGATCAATATTTGGAAATAGAAAAATAATGGATGGAAAATATTGCAGATGAAGAAATGAAGATAGATGAGACAACAAAGAATCCTACGATACAACCTCTAGCAGTTGATGAAGAAGTTGATAAGGTCATACAGGAAAAGGTAAATTTGTTAACACTCCATGATGATATTATTTTGAATTTAGCTAGTATGTTGTATGATGAGGAATTTGGGAAAGAGTATGGAATAATACAGATAGTTGTGAATAAAGATGTGGGGTGTGATAATTTGGACAAGCTAATTGCTTCAGGTGAGAAAATGATGCAAGAAGAATAAGAGATAGTAAGTTTAGATTTGTATAAGGATATGAATGATGTTGCTATTGTGGAAGGAAAGATGTCAAGGGTGAAAAAGATTGAAGTCATAGAAATATTTTATTTCCATATAAACATCTGTCTTGATGGTGGGACAAGAAATCAATGGAGAAGGATGGGAAGTGGAGATTGTATATTCAAGAGTGTGAAGAAAAATAGTGGGCAGCAATGCTGGAGAATTATGGAGGTAATTCCAGAATGATGTTGGAAGAAATAGAAGAAAAGGAATGGTGAGGAATAATTTTGATTGAGGACTCCATGTGCAAGAGCACGTGATCTTTTAGTCCACTGGGGAGTCTGATGTAGGAGCATCATCTCTAAATTCTTTTTTTTCTTTTTTTCTTGTTTGGAATATTGTGTAGTTACAAATTTCAGTTGGAAATTCAATTTTTAAGGAAGATTTCCATGTGGGATAAAAAGAAGTGAAAGTATTTTTATCGATAGAAATGGGTAGTTAGAAATTGCAACATGGAGTAAATGTCTTGGGGGGACCATTTCTTGAAATGGTGGTGGTAAGGTGCATGGAGAAGTGGTAGTAGGTTGCACCCAAGTTAGAGGGTGGTTACAAAGTAATGGAGAGACCACAAAAAGATAGGACATAGAGCCACGCCTCAAGAGAGATAAGAAGGCTGAGAAGGAATGAATTATTTGCAAGATTATAGAAGAACCATTAGCCCATGAAAGGAGAGAAGGATTCAATGTAGCACTAGTAGATGATCTCTCACACCAAACATAGCAAGCCTAGCATACAATGGAAAGACTAGGAAGAGGGAGACACAATATAGGCTAAGAAGATTAGCAGGTCGCATAAGGAGGATGAAGGAAATGTGGGAAAATTAACTTTTTTTTTGGCTTTGAAAGCTCAGCTTCATGACAAGTTCTCGCTTAGACTAGAGGTCATATTAATGTATATTGGAATGTAATAAGGTTGCACCAAGATTGATAGAACATGTGATTGGTAAGAAGAATAAAGAATGCAACATCTCAAATAGTGTGAGAAAAGGCATGATAAGAGCATGAAGAGGGGATTCAAGCCCAAGAATTGGGTGAGTGATAAATAAAAATCAAGAAAATAATGGTGGTAGAAAGTTGGATTCAAACCATGTTGTAGGAAGATTGTGAGACTTGGAACTGCATTGGAAGTTAGAAAGGAGTAGTTGGTGTGCAAAGAAATTGTTCAATGAATGGTGATGTTGTTTCAAGAAATCTTAATAAAGTTATTTGATGGTTTTCAATTTTGAGTATCTTATCATCTCATGGTGAATCAAATTAAATTGACATGAGTAATTGTCAATTTTAATTATTATCATTTATGGAGTCTTTGTAATCTGTAGTTTGTGATTTTAGATGAAAAATGGGTTGTGAGTGAGTTTTCATTTCCATCATTTGGTATTAGAACCCAAAAGATCTAGGAAGAGAACATTGAGGGTCTTATTGATCTTTGAAGAAAGATGGGTATTGTAGTTTTGTTCTCCATAAATTATTGAAGGTTGTGTGTGTTGCAGATTGATAGTTTGTGAAGAACTTGGATACCAAAAGGTTGGGTAGAAGAAAAGGAAAGGAAGCCCTAGGTGAGGTGTTTGGAAGATGATAGAAGATTGGAAGATGCAGCAACATTCTTGGAAAGAGATTCTCTCGAAGAGAGACAAGAGGAAAGAAATCAAGAAGAAGCAAGATGCAAAATTTGAGAGAGAAATAGCAGAGTTTTGAAGAAATTTGGAATTGGTGAAGCAGTGGTTTGAGGAAAGGAGCCAAGAGGATACTTGGTGGTAGCCCATGAGAAAGAGAGTAAAGTGGTCTGTGAAGATGATTTTGAGAAGAAGGAAAAGGTTGGATGCCTCGAGAAGAGAAGATAAGAATATGAGAGGAACCCATAGAAGTTGGGACATCAAAGAGTTTCCAAGTGAGCAACATGGACTAGAAGAGGTGAAAGAAGTTCTCATAGAGGAGAATCAAAAGAAAGTTGAAATTAAATGGAGAGAAGTGTAGAAAGAAGCACTCAAAATAAGAAAAAAAGAAGAGAGAATAATTTCCATGACTGAGGTATTCTTGGAGACATTTTGGTCCTTGGTTTTATTATCTAATATTGTGGTTGAGTATGTGTATGCAAGTGTGAGTAATCTTGTAGAAAATGGCAATCATAAGATAATGCAAGATGGGGCAAGAGAAGCATCTGAAGAAGAGAATGAGAAGAGATTAGCCACAGTAGTATTCCAAGTAGATTGGGAAGAGGGAATAGAGAAGTTGATGGAAACAGAGGTACATTGCCCAGTGCCCGAGTATGACACAAAGGTTGACGCTGAATTTTGTTAGTATGATGAAGAAGACCCCGAGGATGCAATAGAGTGTCATGTGCTCTAGAAGATGTTGCAAATGAAGATAGAATAACCCTTGAAGGGAAAGAATTGGAAAGAAAAGAGGTCAAGGAAGTAGGAAAACCCAAGCAACAGGGTATTGAGCTAGTAAATGTGAGTGCAAATATCAGTTTTGAATGTGTATATGGAAACAAGAATGTTGCTCCACAAATTAGTAGGAAGGAGAGAAAGTTGGAGTTATCAAAACTTGCAAAGGTTCATGGATACAAAGTGCGAAGTTGGAAAAGGAAATAAATCTATGTGGAGTAGCATATAAAAGGTAATCAAGCAGTTGGTTGTAAAGGATTTTGGAATGGCCAACAATTACAATGGATGGAGGACATGAATGAGTGCAAGAGGAAATCTGAAGGTTGGAAAGTAAAGCAGCATAAAGAAGATGTAGGATTAAGGAGAAGACATCAGGAAGGACACAAAATGTGGAATGTTAAATGTGGGACAACAACAGAAGAAATTGATGTTGCTAGACATAGTGAGGAGTAGCCAATATGAGAAAATTGAAGATGAGAAAATTGAAGATGTGGAAAAGAGGTCAAGTCCAATGAGAAAAGGACCAAGATGAAACTGACAGATATAGAAAGGGAAAAGGTGATGTGATTGAAGAGGATGGAACAATTACAAGAA
Organism: Sequoia sempervirens; assembly: GCA_007258455.2. NCBI lineage: Eukaryota > Viridiplantae > Streptophyta > Pinopsida > Cupressales > Cupressaceae > Sequoia > Sequoia sempervirens. The sequence continues at coordinate 14,607 of VDFB02131084.1, read as the reverse complement.
CATATTGGCAGGAGGTTACAACAAACAAAAGCACAAAGAAAGGTAAGAAAACTTATTCAAATGTCTGTAATAAAGAAGCTTTTGACACTTTGCATGAGATTGAGAATTTGAAAGAAGAAGACAAGAGGGATGTTGAACTTAATAGTGAATATGGAATATATGAATGTGAAGTGGAATTTTGGAAGCTTGTAGATGGGAAAAGTATGAGAAGATGTAGATACTAGAAGAAAGTGGAAAACAAACAAACACAAAAAAAAATAAAAAATAGAATGCACAAGGAATGGGATGAGAAGAATAGAAAACAAGAGTGGACCATGAAAATATGGCATGATGAGGGCCTGAAAAGTGAGGAAGTCCAAGAATGTGCAACAAAAAATGAAGAGATAGATGTTGGAGCTTCAAGAGTTAAGAGTGAGGAAGATGAAGAAATACTAGATGAAGAAGTTGTAGAAATGAAATGTGAAGAGGGTGCAGAAAATTGTGATAGTGGAGGATATCTATGGGATCAATGTTTGGCAATAGAAAAATAATGGACAGAAAATATTGTGAATCAAGAAATGAAGATAGATGAGACAACAAAGAATCCTATGATATAGCCTCTAGCAATTGATGAAGAAGTTGATACGACCATAGAGGAAAAGGTAAATTTTTTAACACTCCATGATGATATTGTTTTGAATTCAGCTGTTATGTTGTATGATGAGGAATTTGGGCAAGAGTATGGAATAATATAGATAGTTTTGAATAAAGATGTGGGGTGTGATGATTTGGACAAGATAATTTCTTCAGGTGAGAAAATTATGCAAGCAGAATATGAGATAGTAAGTTTAGATTTGTATAAGGATATGAATGATGTTGCTGTTATGGAAGGAAAGATGTCAAGGGTGCAAGAGATTGAAGTCAAAGAAATATTTGATTTCCATATAATCATTTTTCTTGATGGTGGGATAAGTAATCAATGGAGAAGGATGAAAAGTGGAGATTGTAAATTCAAGAGTGTGAAGAAAAATAGTGGGGAGCAATGTTGGAGAATTATGGAGGTCATTCTAGAACGGTGCTAGAAGAAATGGAAGAAGAGGAATAGTGAGGAATAAGTTTGATTGATGACTCCATGTGCAGGAGCACATGATCTTTTAGTCCCCTGGGGAGTCTGATGCTGGAGCATCATCTCTAAATTCTAATTTTTCTTTTGTTCTTGTTTGGAATTTTGTGTAGTTACAAATTTTAATTAGAAATTCAATTTTTAAGGTATATTTCCATGGATAAAAATGAGTGAAAGTATTTTTATCAATATAAATGGGTAGTTAGAAATTGCAATGTGAAGGAAATGTCTTGGAGGGAACCATTTCTTGAAATGGTGGTGGTAAGGTGTGTGGAGAAGTAGTAGAAAGAGGTTGTGCCCAGGTTAGAGGGTGGTTACAAATTAATGGAGAGACCACAAAAAGACAGGACATAGAGCCTCACCTCAAGAGAGATAAGAAGGTTGAGAAGGAATGAATTATTTTCTAGATTATAGAAGAGCCATCAGCTCACAAAAGGAGAGAAGGATTCAATCTAGCATCACTAGTTGAGTTGTCACACCAAACATAGCAATCCTAGCATACAATGGAACGACCAAGAAGAGGGAGACATAGTTCATGCTAAGAAGATTAGAAGGCCACATGAGGAGGATGAAGGTGATGTGGGGAAATTAACTTTTGTTTTGGCTTTGAAATCTCACCTTCATGATAGGTTCTCACTTAGACTAGGGGTCAGATTAATGTAGATTGGAATGTAATAAGGGTGCACCAAGATTGATAGAATATGGGCTTGGTAAGAAGAATAAAGAAAGAAACATCTTAGATAGTGTGAGAAAAGGCATGATAAGAGCATGAAGAGGGGAGTCGATCCCAAGAATTGGGTGAGTGATAAATAAAAATCAAGCAAATAATGGTGGCAGCAAGTTGGAGTCGAGCCATGTTGCAAGAAGATTGTGAGACTTGGAATTGTATTGGAAGTTAGAAACAAGCATCGCATGGAGTTGTTAGGTAAAGAAATTGTCCAATGAATTGTTATGTTGTTTCAAGAAATCCTAATAAAGTTATTTGATGGTTTTCAATTCTAAGTATCTTTTCATCTAATGGTGAATCGAATTAAATTGACATGAGTAATTATCAATTTTAATTATTATCATTTGTAGAGTTTTTGTAATTTGTATTTTGCAATTTTGGATGAAAAATGGGTTGTGAGTGAGTTTTTGTTTCTATCAACATACGCATACACGTACACATGCATGTGTGTGTGTGCATATATGTGTGGGAATGTGTGTGTGTATATGTGTTTGTGTGCATACATGTGTGTGAGATATGTGTGTGTGCATACATATACATATTGATACATACATATACAATTTGATACATACATATACATAAAAAATATATGCATGAATATATATAACACACAGACACACATATTTGTGTGTGTACGTGTGTGTGTGTGTGTGGTGTGTGTGTGTGTGTGTGTGGCTAACCATCAAGTATAAGAACTACTTTTTTTTGGTGTGAAATGATGAAATGGTTTATATTATTGTTTTTTAATCAAGTCTTAAACTTTATGGTAGACATAATTTTGCTTCTTATAGACACACATAGATATATGTATGTGTATATATATACACATACATACATCTATGTATGTGTGTATACATATTTATGTATGTATGATATATATTTGTGTGTATACACATACATATGGATATGTCTATGTATAAGAAGCAAAAGTAGGTCAACCATCAAGTTTAAGGCATAAATACAAACAATAGGATGAATTATACACACATGGATATATGTGTACATATATGTATGTATATGCATGTTATATATTTGTGTGTATCTACATGTACATATATGTGTGTACACACACACACACATATATGTGTGTGTATACACACATACATGTATCTATGTGTTTGTATAAGAAGTAAAAGTAGGTAGACCATCAATTTTAAGACCTAATTACAAACATACTATAAATTATACACAAATAGATATATATGTATATATACACATACATATATCTATATATGTGTCTATATACATATATATATTTGTGTATGTATATATATGTATGTATGTATGTATGCTATATATTTGTATGTGTGTATACACACATACATATATCTATGTGTGTATAAGAAGCAAAAGTAGGTCGACCATCAAGTTTAAGACCTAATTACAAACATACTATAAATTATACACAAATAGATATATATGTATCTATACACATACATATATCTATATATGTGTGTATATACATATATATCTATTTGTGCATGTATATATATGTATGTATGTATATGTATGTATGTATGCTATGTATTTTTATGTGTGTATACACACATACATATATCTATGTGTGTATACACACATACATATATCTATGTGTGTATACACACATACATATATCTATTTGTGTATAAGAAGCAAAAGTAGTTTGACCATCAAGTATAAGACCTAATTACAAACAATACTATAAATCATTTCACCATTTCACACCAAAAAAAAATAGAATTAAAAATAATCTGTTTCAATGTGCTATATACTTTAGACTATCTTAGATCTAAATAACAAGGACCAACATCAAGTATAAGACCTAATTACTGTAATGCCCCGTCTTAATAACCTAAAGAATGTTGCAATTGTGTATAAAGGTGTAATAAAAAATATATATATATTAATATTAAGTTAATTAGTTGCATACATTCACTAAGTTACACGACGTTACACTACTTGAGTTTCCATAGACGACTTTAGTATTTCGCATTGCTTATAATTAATTAACATAAACATTAAAAATAGACATTGCATAACATTTGAAAACTCCATTCAAGATAGTATAAAGTACAAACTTGTTTCTTACATTGCATTTGATAAGATATTGCAATACTCATTCATCTGATGAGGTAGATCAAATAATAGTTACAATTTACATTTACAAATGTTCACCTCATAAACAATTGAGGGATGTTTTACAATACAAGTTTTACAATAATGCAATAAAGAAAATACATCTGTGTCCAAGTATGAGCTCTCCATCCATGAAGCTCATGATGCCATGATCATAAACTGGGGACCCAACGGAGTAAGGTGCACATTCCACCCAACCATGTGGTACCCATAGGTCCACCCCCCGTGCTAGGAGATAGTAATATGGTTACCTAGACATAATCTACTAACCCTAGACACAAGTACATAACTAACTGATGGTTACATTGCTTCCAGATTTAAGACAATCGAATGTACTAAGTACACAAGGTTAACCGTTATTTTAGGTGGAGTGTCATCACAATATTGCAAAGGTTACCCTGGTGTTTCTTCCTAGGTTCTGGCCCCCAACTTGGGTTACCCTGGTAACCTCTTACGAAACCTGGCCCCATTTGCAAACTATTGCGAAATCGAATGTCTTTTGAAGAAACAAGACATCAATTTTCCATTCCAAGCCTTCTCATCTTATACTCAAGACTGAACTAGCTCAAGAGTCATTAAGTGAGGCATAAACATCTTGTTAAAGATTTTAATTCTAACTACTGTGTTGTTTAGTTATCACTGACTTACTAACTCTTTGTAAGTTACCTTGACACCACTTTGTGTGTCGGCCCTTACACAGAGCCACTCCCTTAAACATAACATAGGAATTCTAAGTTCTCTATCTAGGGTAGACAAAGTGCACAAAATTCAACATAAAATACCAGATATACCATAATGGACATCACAATTTGTTCACAAAAATCAGGTGCACTACCCTAGTTTGTTCAAACACATGAAACCATAGTCAAATTTACTCCCTTGAAGAGACTGCAACTGGAAGACTTGAAATCATGCAAAGATAAATCTCCCCCTTTTACCCAATAAAAATTTAAAACAACTTAAATCGAATACAAGCCTATCATTTGGATATATTAAATCTAGTCAATCAATTAAAAGAGAGAAAGTATCTATTTCTAATTTTTCCTTTACTTAACAACAGTTTTCAATACATTTAATAAATATACTCATTGAAATCATTATATGCATAACTATTTAAATACAAATAAATTCTTATTTCTCATTTGCCCAAAATAAACTTTTCTACATATTATTTTAATCAAATATTCTCAATAACAAATGTATATACATAATACATATATATATAAATATATATATACATATTATATATATAATATATATATACATATTATATATATAATATATATATACATATATATAATATATATACAAATATATATAATATATTAAATAAAATACGAAAACCCTAAATCGGATTTCAAAATCGAAATATAGTAAAATCAAAAATCTCTATTTAACACAAAACGACTGCATTTTATACAGCCACGGTTGTGTACACAGAGTACATAGCCCGCAGCTGTGTGTGTATGTGCAGCCCTCCTCGTATGGGGAGGCGGCTGTGAGACAGCTGCGCGCTACTTGTGAGGGCAGTGCCGGCTACCTCCACAGTCGTCGCCCCATATGGGGGCGGCTGTGGGGTAGCCCACGGCCCCCTTAACATACATAACAATATTTAAAATCTGCATTTTTCTTACATATAAAATAAACAGACAATAACTTGCGAATTTTCAATTTCGTGCATACGGATTTTAATCCGATTTTTTATGTATACGCCTATACGGCGCTTTCAAACATATATTCATATATTTAAAAATCAAATTCATTTCACAATCCAATTTAATATATGAAGATGTATATATACATATATATGTATAAATAAAATACAACAGGGTTTTACAACGGGGAAACAAAATAAAATTTCTAGAGGTTCCAATGGGGAAATTGGGGAAATTATCAGATTTCATCATGGTTTTCAAAAGAAAATACACAGAGAAATTTTCCATTTGATTTCAAAATTTATTTCCCATTTAAATAATTTCCCTTCACTAATTTAATCCTACAGAGAAGAAAGTTTTCAAAAAATTTGAAAGAAATCTACGAACCCTTTTAGGAAATATACAGTAAATAATTTTTCCCATGAAATACAAAGGTTTTAAATTAAATGAATTTTCCTCTACAGATATTCTTTAAAAAAAAAACAACAAATTAAAAAAAAACACAAGAGGAATACCTGTTTCCTAAAGCTTCAAAAAAAATTCGTTTGATGATGAAAACCTCTGTTGCCTGTAGCTTCCACAATCCTTTCCCGAGAACCAATACCCAAATTGCAAACCAGAGAACTTCCACAATTTTGCAATAATACCAAAAGCATAAACCAATTTTTTTTAATAAAAAAAAATATTTTTCCCGTGAAGAGAAGATAGAATAGCCTTTTGTGTTTTTCCAGATCCAAAATAACCTCCTGCAAATTCCTCAACAAACACAATAAATGCAATTGGCACACTTGTCGAGAAGAACAAAATATCTTTTAACCACTTCTCGGCAATCTTTCCTTTCAAAATTGCATGCATTTTATTTTATTTTAAATTTCAATTTTTAAATTGCAAATATATTTAATAGTAAAATATGCCATTTCCACAATAATATTTAATCATTTCAAATTAAATCTATTCACACACATTTAAACAATTTTATTTTATTTTATTTATTTATTTAATTAAATAAGTTTAATCTCTAAGATCAAATTATTTAACCAAACAAACTAGTTAATTTAATTAAATAACATGTAAAGCTTAATTTTTTTAACATTTAAAGATTAATTTAAATAATAATAAATTAAAGCATAATAAACCAACATTAAAATTCACATTTTTCCTTTCAAGCAATTAAACCAAACAGAAAAATACAAGACAATATATGACTCTGAACTAAAACAGACGATGTACTATGACCGGGTTATAGACTAGACTAGGATAAACCATGCTACTACCTCCCAATCAGTATTTCCATTGAGTCTTGACATGCTCAGACCTGAGTAACCAGGTGGAGTCGGTGTCATGTACCTGCAATCCTGCAACCAAGCAATAACATGCATATATATATAAACCATTGTACAGGCACACCGTGCGGAGAAAATCACGGACATCACAGGGCACTCACAAGCGAGTGATGCAATTCCGTTCTCCACACCAATACATGTCACATCAGACTAACGAATTAAATAATAGTTAGTCCATCATAAACATGTACATAGCAATATAATCATCTAAAAGAAAACATCTATGCTATCTCAAAGCATATAAGAAATCAAATATCACCATACAATGTATCATCATGTCACTAAGTGAATCCACTGTCACTCAAAACCAACGATCAAAATATCCAAACAAAGTACCATAGTCTAACAGTGTAAAAACATATCAGCAGAAAACATAAGCATAAATGGAGGGGTACTACAATTACAAACAATACTATAAATCATTTCACCATTTCACACCAAAACAAATTAGAATTTAAAATAATTTGTTTCAATGTGCTATATACTTTAGACTATCTTAGATCTAAATAACAAGGACCAACATCAATTCATGTTATATTTGAAAATAAAATAGCATTCACATGCATTAACACTACACAAAACTACACTTTGAAAATAAAATTATTAAAAAAAATCAATCTCAGAATTTTATTTTAATTTATTTTCTAATCCCACAATTTATTATTTTCTTTGTTAATTTTATTTCGTTATATAAGAGATGAAATCATTTTTTAATAAATGAGAAAATTTGGTTCATTCTCCAAATACTAATTTGATTTTCTCATAAAGAATTATTAGTTGGGTAAGACAAACCGTTGAATAATATCTCTAGAATGACTTCTACATAAGTAAATTAGGGAACCTTTTGAGACTCAATTTTTAAAATGGTCAATGTACATGATTTCACACCAATTGTTCCAACCTTTTTTGGCATTCATATTTAAGTAATCTTTTCTTGATTTAAAATCATATTGCACTCACACAACTTTGTCATGCCCCCACCATGTTCAAATTGCAACAATAAAATTATGGGAAAAAAACCTAAGTAAATAAATAATAATAATAGCATCTGCAAGGGGTGGACTTGGAGAAAAAAAGGTTCAGCAACTAGCAAGAAGAAAAAGGCCACCTAAGAAAATAAGAATAAATTACCTTCTATTAAATGCAAGGGTCAATCCAAGTTTATTTAGAGAAGCAATGATTCCTAAATTTACTAATACTTAGCAGTACTCCCTAAAAAAGGATAATTAATGTGATTTGTAAACAATGCTTATGTTAAGGGGATGTTAGTTTTCAATAGTTTGTTCATGAAATCAACCCTTTATAGAAGAGGCACCTCCATTCCTAAGGCATGCAATGGGGATATATGATGAAAGTCACATCATCTACAAGAGACAATAAGGAATGAAATCACTAGTTTGATATGGAAGATCATAAAATATAATAAAATATGCATTCAAAAAAGTAGCATCTATTGATCCCATAAGTGATTGATGTGCAATGGTTGCATATGCATTTAATTTATAATATTTTCTAGTCATATAAGTATATATAGATGAAACGGTGAAAAATAGATTGGGGGTTAAAATGTGATATGATGAACCAATTAGGAACCTATTTTCCTCTATTTCATTGGGAAATGAGATACCTACAAATAATTTACTAACAACCCTTAGGTGAATCAACTCAAAGTGAGAATCTTCTTATTTGCTTATGACTGAAGGACGGGGGTCAAGGTCAAACAACACTTTGGGGAGAAAAACTAAAAATGGCATAGCAACACCAAAATGCAATCTAACACTTGAAATTTGAAGGTTAAACTCAATATTTGCATAACCAGAAAATAGAATGCAAATCTAAGAAGGGAAAAAACATGTGTACCAGTCACCAAAAGAGCTTTTTGTAGGTTGATCTAAGACTCATTTTCCCATGAGTGAATGGGTCCAAGTACAGGGGTTGCAACAATCTTTCGAGAGCCTTTGGTGCAGATCTGAAGCTTCTAATTTCTCCAAGTTTCAGTGTCGAAAATTCAAAAATATGATTTGTAGGTAATATTATATGATTTGACAACTTTGAAAAAAATTTACAACTTTGAAAATCTTTCTCTTCAAAAGGTCTTCAAGTCTTCTCCAACCTAAATCTATAATCACACATAAAAGAGAAAAAAAAAAAAAATTTGGTTGAATAGGGGTTTGCCTTGGTCAAACCCTATTTTGGTAATCAAACCTTGAAATAAAATAATGAAATGAAAGATGGAATGAAGAATGAACAAATTTATGTTGCCACTCAACAAACCCTTGAATGAAACCTTGATAATGGAGATCTTAGTAGGTCTACAACTTGCAAGAAATGGTTGAATTGGAAGTATATCTTGACACTTGAATCTTTCTTGAAATGATACTTTGAATGCTTGACTTGATCATGAAACCTACATCACAATGTTAGCTCCAAAAACATACATGATGCAAGAAGACTTTGACATGATGAATAGATATTGAATTCTATAATAAATCTCTGATATTTCTGCTCTTGAATGCTCTTGACCATCAACTTTAGCTCTTATGAAGTCACATAAAAATTATAGGTGAAACTTAGTGAAATTACCTTGTATTTATAGGGTATGTATTCTTAATTTCCCAAAATTCAAATATCACAAGGCTCTACATTGAATTATAGATTTGAAAACATTAAAATATTGCCAAAAACATAATTTAAATTTAGGTCCAAAGGTTTAGGGAGGACCCATTCGCCCATGGGAAAATGGGTCCCAGGTCCATAAATGTGGAACATACATTGCTCAATGTAAAGTGTTATTTTTAGACATTAATTATTGTTGGGTTTCCCCTTTAGAAAATATAATTTATTAGGTTGGTAAATGAATTAAAGGGTCAATTAAGGCATAATTAAGCTCAATTTAATTAATAGGGCCCAAATAAGTGTGTGAATGTAAAGGGGTACATTCAACAACACTAAATTAAGGAAATATTAAGTCTAATTTAAATAAAAAGGGCCCAAACAAGTGAGAAAATGTAAAGGGTTAAATTTTTCTACACTATATTTAGCCCCCACTTTAGTGAGAGTATGACCCTACATCAAACTCACACTAAATTAATCAAGAGAGGTCTAATTGTACACTCGTTGGAAGGATAAGATGAAAAAGATCAAGGAGGATGATCAAGCCTCCAAGATCTAAGATCTCATGGTAAAACCAACAAAGGCACAAGGAGACACATGCCTATGTTAAACATATATATGTATGTAGCAATGACAAGATACTCAATCTTACAATGCCAAAGACTCAAAGGAAGAGAAAAAAGAAAAGGAAAAGGGATAGATCAATCCTTGACTATCCAACATGATGTGGAAAACACCTCAAATATTTGTCTAAAAATGTTTACAAGTGGAACTCATTGTCCACTATACAAACAACAATGCATGCTCACATAGGCTACTGAAATCTGTTGTCCACTAGGTGAGCCCCCAAGGGTGGAAAATGAGATAATTTTATTAAGCTCCCATACCATACCAAATTTATACTTCTAATAACTTTAATAAGGCACCACACAATATTAACTTCGACCTTCATAAGGCTTAGCAAGATGTGTTATGCTAAAAACTTATGAACAAACAAGGCACCGCAAGAAAGAAAAGTGTGTTATGCTTGGTGACCATGAAAAAGGGTTGTAACTTCAAGCTTCATAAGGTTAGCAAGTTTTTTTATGCTAAACACTTATGAAAAAAATGAAAATAGGATAATACATGTTCAAAGGGGTTTTGCATAGTTCATCTAAGCTCTCCTCTTAGGGAACATCATGCCTAATGTCTCCAAGAGAGGACAAGTCTAGGATAAAAGATTCACAACTTAGGGAAGCAATGCATAGCATCACCACTAAGAATAAAATCATATGCCAAGAAAGGTCACACTCTTGGAGGACACCAAACCCAATGACACCACTAAGAAGAAGACACATCACAAGAAGTAAGAAGCCTACTTAATGAAACATAAGAATATAGTCCAAGATCTCCAAAATGATAATTTCAATGTATGCCCCCACTTTAAAGAAATTTCTAACACCATGTTGTGAGCAATTACTTTAAAGTAGCAAATGATAAATGCTAACAAGACATGAGAGCTTATTTGGAAAGCCCTATGCCAATTCATATGTTTCCAAATAAAGCTACGTCATGAAAGAGAAAGGGGTTTCCCCTAGAATGAAATCCCAAAATAACATAAGGGATCCATGGATTTTGGGTCATTGTATGTCTTTGCTACAATGATATTATAGAGCTCAAAAATGTCATCATTCCCAAAATAACTCATGGAATGAGAAGAATGACACATAAAAGAAAAAGCAAAGAAAGTCCTTTGAGTCAACATGGAAGAGACCTAAATATCTCGACACCTTGTGTTATCCCCAAAAGGAAAACACAAGACAAAAGAAAAGATAAAGGTTTATGACATATAAAAGAATGAAGGTACAAATGGAGGAATGAACATGAAGATACATCAAATAGAATAATACAAGTGATCACATTACGGACATGCAATCACAAAAAGAAAATTGAAAACAAAACAAAAACAAGACTAGAAAAGCACATCCAATTCAACCCATTAGCAGGTCGTTCACATCCCAATCTTGTTCATAATATGCAAAAGGAAAACAACTAGCTAAAGGGACAACATCAAGTGACAAACTAGGACAAGCACCAAGTTCAACACGTGGTGGATCACTCTTTTAAGGAGGATCATCACAATTTTTATCATTTAAGCTCATGGAAGAGGAAAACAATAAATTTAACTCTTTATGCACTTCCTCATCAATCTTGCCAATTTCATTGTCATCATCTAAGTTAATCACAATAGAGGGTCTAATAATAATATCCATGAAAGGTTCATGTTCTTGTTGTGTTCGAGGTTTAGGATTTTCTTGTTTTAGTAAAGGTGTAGAATCATCATTCATTTCTTGAGGTAAGTTTTTCTTTTGACTTTGTATGTTATTATTTTCTTATTTTTCTTGTAACAAATGAGCAATAGATCGACGTATATGCCTATGATCTCTATCATTTCAATTCCTTTTCATTCGATTTTCAATTTGTGATTGCATAGGAATGGGTTTATCAACCATAGGTTTATTGTCTTCCCTTACAGGAGGAATGGAAGGAACCATGGGAGGTTGTTCAATAACTTTCTCTTTAGATTTGAAAAAAAAATTGATTTTAGGAGGCATAATGAGACTTATTTGGTTATCTTGTAGTCTCTCATAGGAAATGGGTGGAGGATTTTCTATATTTTGTTCTTGGTTACTTGGAAGGGCTTTTGGTTCAATCATAGTTTCATCAAGGATAGGAGGCTCAATCATGGGTTGAGGCATATTGGTAAGGGATAATTCTGTTATGCATTTTTCCTTAAAATTTTGATAGGATTTGAAAAATAAGTCCTCATGAGGCCTAATTGGTTCCATAGGTTTAGGCCAAAATAAATCCAATGACAAATTCCCATGGGAAGACATAGGATTAAATCCACTATGATGCATAGTAAATATCTCATTACCAAATGGAAACTTTAAGTATTTATGCACAACCGATGGGACAGTGTTCATGGAGAAAATTCATGGATAGCCTAACTTTACATGAATTTGGTATGATGACGGGATGATGGAAAATGAGACACTTAATGTTTTCAAAACAAATTTTTGAGGAAGAGTTTTTGAACCTATCGTAGGGAAAACAAAACTAGTATGTGTTTTAATCCATGCTTTCGGCTCTTTATAAGTATCTTGATAAAGCTCATGCACAAATAGTAATTCTTCATTGATCACATTCTCTACACAAACAAGATCAATTAATATCCCATTAGTAGGCTTTTCATTGATTCTTACAACTATGTAAAGAGGACCATCAGAAGCATGTCTAATTATGTCATGTTGTGAGAAAGCAATGTGAAGCATCATCTTATTTAGGCCCTTATGAGGTTGAATTTCAATAAATCCAATCACATTATCTATTTTCTTCATTTTTTCATCATTTGTGTCAACATTCATCCCATCATTCTTTGTTTCACTAGCTTTGACAAAGGAAATGTTATGATTTGGCATAGGATTAGTAAAGATTTATAGATTTTGATTAGGAGGGGCTACAAACTTATTACCTTGATCATTAACACCACCAATTTGAATATGATTATAATAAATGAGGTCTTGCACAAGATGTTTAAGACACTTGTAATATTCCATATCATGTCCATTTTTTCGATGAAAATAGCAATAGGAATTTTTTCTATAGGTAGAAGGGAGAGGCTTAGTAGGATCAAGAGCTCTGACAAGAGGTAAGTAAATTAGTTTCTAGTTTAAGAGCTACAACATGATATTATGAAGGGTGTCAAGTAGAGGTGTGAATTGTCTTTTTTCTATCTCCAAATGTGTATGGATTTGTTGTCTTTATGGTAGCCACTTGGTTATCAACATGTTGAGTTGGTTGAGGAGGATTAAGTTGTAAAAATCCCTTATTTTATTTCTTGAAAGGTTGATAGTTTTTATGAGACGTGGTATTCAAATTTTTTAGGATGACTAGAGGGAGTTTTCACTTTATGACTAGTAGTAAAATTTTGATAATCACAAAGGGTAGTACACAACTATGTGAAGGAGGGAAATTTCAACATCTCAAGCTTAGTTTGGACTTTATTTTACAAATTGGAAATAAAAATTCTTTGAAGGTCATCATCAAGAATCTTAATGTTTATTTGGGAGTAGAGAAATTGGTATCGTGTTATGAAATCAATGATCTTTTCATCGTCCTTATATTTGCATGTCATTAAATTGGCCAAGGTCATCTTAGGACTTTGATGCAGGAGCATCCAGTGGTGTGAGGGCAATCTTGCATCACCCAAAAGATGATTTCCATTTTTTGTTCCTGTTGTTTTATTTTTGTAGATGTTTTTGTATTTCTGGATACCCTTTTCGTCAAATAAGAGTTTCCAACTTTCAGAACAGTTTTTCTACTTTTTTTGCTCAACTGCTATTTTTAGCAGGTTTGAATTTGAAGTCGTGGGAAGACAGAAATTTATGGGAAGGTTCAGGATGGAAAAATACAAAGTCTGGTGAAAGAATCAGGTCAAGATCATTCACGACTTGAAAGTTATTCAAGTTCCAGTTTCTGCTTTTTGCCCTGAAAAACCTTCCGAGCTCAGTTTGAGGCACCAAATGATCCCGGATGGGCCTGAAAATTTGCAGAAACGCCAAAGTAATCTACTAAAGGCCTACTTTGTGGAAAATCATCTTTTCAAGAACTTTCCGAAAAGGTATTATCATTGAAGATCCGACGGTCGGATTAAAAGTTATGGCTGCCGGAAGTTGGTGCATATTTTAGAAATGTGCTAATTTTCAACTGTGAATTTAAACTTGAATTTCAAATTGTAATTTTGGTGCCAAACCATCAAAAATCTTATCTCGAAGGTTGTTTTTGGTTCCAAACCAAAATGGGTCTATTTAGGGGCTTGTTTCTGATTTTTGGGTAACTTTTTGGGGAAAGAAGTTCACATGCTGCGAAAGGGGGATCTGGGTAATTTTCTGTAAGTCTGTAATTTGCATGTAATACAGAGCTTGGGGATTTGAGATCCTGCATGTAAGAAGCTCAATATTTATGAATAAAATATTATTCTATGTTTTGTGAGTGTGAGTTTTTGTGTCT
>VDFB02131083.1:0-27683 GCA_007258455.2 Sequoia sempervirens | reverse complement strand
TACTTACAGTGTTGATTCAAACAAAGAAGTTAGTTTATAGATATTGATCACAATATATATTAATAAATCAATTATTAACTATACAAGAGACAAAAAGAGTTAAGCACATCCTAAACCTCTATAAGTCTCAATTGTTTATGAAGATATGAGTGTTATTTACTATTTTATATCAACTTTAAACTTAATTAATGTTGAGTATATTTATTTTTATATAAATACATTTGTTTGATTTTCACTCAAAAATAATAATATTAAAATAACTAATTTGATTTCTCTTTATAAACTTTAAATTACTTAAATCATTTTTAATTCCCTTCACAAAGTCTTGCAATATCCTTTAATAACTTTGTAAAGACTCAAAATAAATTTATAAGAGAATAAAGAAAACTAAGATACAATTGAATGATAGAGACTTATAGATGCATGGGTATTGATCACAAAGGGGATTTGAGGTAGGAGGAAATAAATAGGGTTACGAGGTCAAGAGGAGTTAGTTAGCAAGAAGAGTTGGAATAGAGATGATAAATAGAAACAAAATAATTCAATTAATAAAAATTGATTGTCTTAATTTCTACTCTAATTTTTAAACCCTTTCCATTTAAAAAGATATTTATATTTTTATTGAGATAAGACGCGATAACAATTTGTAAAAATTAATGACTTTATCTTTACCCCTAATTTTTTCGTCCTTTCCACGAGGGAAAAAAATATAAATAAAAATATTTGTGTCAACATATACATTTAGTATGAACTATAGTTTTAGTGTCTCTGTCAATTTGAGTACAACGTACGCAAAAGCGTATTAATTTCTTACTTTCTTCGGAATGCTCTTGGTCTTCGTCGGAAATTTTCGCTATCTGAAACTTGTCACAGGCAATTAACTTGTTACAGGGAATCAAGTCCACAACCCAAACCAATATAGTGTCTATCAAAGAGAAGAACTTTTCCCTGCGTTTCTTCAGAAATACCAAAGGAGCTACGATTATGCCCGCGCCCACTCCAAAGCTCATCCCCATCAACACAATGAAAATGTCCATTCCCTCACTTGCCCTGCTTTTATTCGCCCCCTCTTTCTTCTTAGGCTCGCTTTCATGCTTTGGCGAAGACGAGCAGGACTTGTACAGTTGGAGTCCGCATAGATCTGAATTATTTGAGAAGGATGAGGCATCAAATGTCATTAACTGCCCCCCTTGCGGTATCATTCCTGTAAGATTATTGTTTGACAGATTTAAGTAACTTAGGGATGTGAGAAGTTGCAATTCAGCAGGAATATTTCCAGACAGTTGGTTTTGCGAGAGGTCAAGTGATTCTAACATTACCATATTTCCCAAGGACTTGGGTACAGCACCACTAATATGGTTTCTTGAAATATTAAGAATGATCAAACCAGTCAGAGATCCCATGCCTTCAGGGATATAACCAGATATTTTATTGCTTGATAGATCAAGACATTTTACTAATCTCAAAATTCTAACATATTCCAGCTCCAATCCTTTGTTTCTGATGATTATTTTCTCTAAATAGGTTGAACCTGTTATCCACCCAAACTCAAAGACTTTTGTATTCTCTGACTCGTTTGCTATTCCCTTCATCTCTGAAATGCTTTTGGGAATTACTCCTGAAAAACTGTTCATTGAAATGTCTAATATTTGAAGATACGGTATTTTGCTTACATCAGCAGGTACAGGTCCTTCAAATCTGTTTGCTCTTAAGATCAAAATCTTAAGATTAGGAAGCTGTAGAATCCAATTTGAAGAAATGTTCCCTGTCAGACTGTTATGTCCCACATCTAATATCTGCAACTGTTTACAATTTGCAAGCATTGGCAGAGTCCCATTTAGACGATTTCCCCTTATTTTCATTGTTTGAAGCGAAATCATGTTTCCCAACTCCGGTGGTAACTCACCTTCTAAAGAATTTTCCTCCAAATTCAATACCACAAGATAACTACAGTTTGCAAAAGCTGCTGGAATGTTACCTGTGAGTCCATTATTTGACAAATCTAGAATCTGCATTCTCCGCGACGGGAAATCACATAAGGTTTGTGGGATGCTACCGCTGAGATTATTGTGAGAGAGCGACAGATAACTAAGATGATACTCCCCAATTTCAGGTGGAATGGATGCAGAAAAGTGATTTGCAGACAAGTCTAACACAACCACTGAAGGAGGAGGAAGCGGAAGCTGACCTTGTAACTCATTGCCATGCAAGTCTAGGACCTTCAATATTTTGGGCCCCATTAGCTTAGAAGGTAAAGCGCCAGAAAAGTTATTATAAGACAGGTTGAGCTGTTGAAGAGGAAGAGAATCCCATATCCACGCAGGAATATTGCCCCATAATCCATTGTCAGACAAATCCAAATTGGAAATGTCAGTTTGAGTTATTAAGAAGGCTGGCAACTCACCCTCCATGTCGCATGATCTTAATTTCAATGTTCTAAACATGTTTTGGGGAATCCAAGTCGGACTGACTTTCACGGTTAACGCATTGTTCGAAATGTCTAGATAAACCAGACTGGAGAGATTGTGAAGGTGGGACTCTGTAAGGTTCCCACTTAACCGATTGGAGTGTAGGGAAAGAACCTTCAATTTAGACAGATGTGAAATGTTGTGAGGTATGGCGTGTGTTAACAGGTTGTTGCTTAGATCAAGCGTACTGAGGGAAAGGAGCTGAACAACGGAAGCAGGGATTTTGTCACTCAAGTGGTTATTACTCAGATCGAGCAGAACAAGGGACTTTATGTTTGCCAAGGAAGGAATTGTGCCGTTGAGTTCATTGTAGCTCAGATCAAGCGATGTGAGGGAGGTAAGATTCAAGTGAAGGGATGGAATGGAACCATTCAATAGGTTCTGACTCAAGTCAACATAGCGGAGCTTCCCAAACCCATCGAACAACAAGGAGGGTATGTTGCCCTCCAACTGATTATATGAAAGATCAATATAGGCTAAAGGAAATGTTCCTAACGGAGGCTTAACCCCAAACGACGGTATACTTCCTTTTAATTCGTTATATGAGATATCCAACATTACAAGTTCTGTAAGATTTGCAATGGTGGGAGGGAGCATACCTTGGACAAAGCAGTTGGAGAGGTCCAAGAGAGTCAACGAGGAGATGTTCCCAATTGAATCTGGAATAGCTCCTGCTACACTTGTTTCCGTAAGAACAAGGCTGTTAAGCGATGCAGAGTGTCGCGGTAGAATGCTTGAAAGGTTCCCTTCCAAGTTCATATTGACAGACAAGTCAACTTCTTGCAAGCTTGGAAGGCTCAATAGGTCGGGAGGAATGGAACCCTTAAGCTCACAGTTGCTAAGCTTGAACGAAACCAGATTGGAAAGATTTTGAAACTGAGAAGGTATGGACGAGAAGAAGGAATTGCCACCAAGTTGGAGATGGGTAAGATGGGTAAGGTTTGCAAGGGAAGGGGGAATTGGGCCAGAGAGTTTACAGTTGGACATTTGAAGACGCCTGAGACTCTGCATGGTGGAGATAGCTTTACCCCATTCATCGTTTGCCACTTGCGTCATATTCACCCCGTCCAGATACAGCGCCTTTAAATCCCTCATGTTTCCCATCCACATCTGCATGTCCTCAATTGTGATAGAGGAAAAGGAAATGTAGGAATTGGTGGAAAGATCCAAGTAGCGCAACGCCGACATGTTGCCCAACTCCCTGGGTATCATTCCTACAAATCCAGCATTTGACAAGTTCAAAGTGTACAAATATTTCAGCGTGGGGAGTTCCTGAGGCACACTAACACCAGTGAAGGCGTTGTAGCTCAAATCCAAGACTTGTAACATCTTAAGATCAAACACTGGAGAAAGAAAACGATCACCACTGGTTGAATTCTGCAAAGCCATTGCCGGACTGTTATCGGAAGGATTGTGAAGATCCAACTGAATGACGTGCTTTGTTATATTATCACATTTGATTCCTTTCCATTGGCAGCAGTCGGTAGAATCAGTCCACGTTTTCAATCGACCAGACGGGTCGTGAAGGCCTCGCTTGAAATCCAAGAGGGATTTTTGTTCATCTACTCGACAACAAGATACCCAACAAATCGGCAGCAATAGCACAGATCTCATCAAGATCCATAACAAACTCTCTGAGAATTTCATTGGGTTTTGTTCAATTTTGCCCTTTGAAACGCCTGCAATCAAATTGCAACCTGCCAATTTCCACGCTTTCCACTGACAAGTACAAAAAGCAATTAGTTGCATTGGCACGGCGATGACTGAGATCACCTCAAGTATTGAAACTCAACAGTAAGAAAAATACTGTAAAGGAAGGTGTGTAAAAAGTCGTACAAAAAGCATAGACGGGACAGCCCATTAAAGTGGCATTGAATTTCCAGGAAGGTTCATAAACGCGTATAGCCGAGAAGGCGACTAAAAGCGCGTCGTATAATTCTACGGGGAAGAAAACTAGCGAAGCCGTAAAACAAACGGCAGGTAGTAGTGGTGGAGGGGAATCTTTATCCAAGAACTCTTCGCTGTTGGAATCCCATCCGGAGGCGGGGCTTTTGGGGTAGGGGATTCTCACTCAATTTTCTTTTGAGTATTAAAATATATATTGATGTGGACATATCTAATTAATTTAGATAGGAAACAGCCACCTTATTTTATTTCGTCTTTTGCGTGTATCTTATTTTTTACGGGATTTAATATATTTATAAATTATTGTTCTATCTAGTTTTGAGAATACATTTTTGACTTTATTTATTAATTAATTGAAAATCATAATACAATGGTTTTTTAATTTTCAATTAATTAATAAATACAGTCAAAAGTGCATTCTCGGGGTTGGATAGACATTTCTTGTTTACAATACATGTGATTACACATAAAATAATAATCTATATATACTTACGAATATTAATAAGTTGTCAATTACTTCCCACCCACGAACTAAGCAATATTGTTATGGTGAAAAATGTTTTCTCAATGCATTTTAAGATATTTGTACAATTTGAATGGTGCATTTTATTTTATGTTTGTGGACATGTAATTATAATTTATTTGGTTTGTCTATTTAATTTTAATAATTAATTCAAGTCTAATCTATAATCCATTCTTATCAAACACTATCTAACTATTTGATCCAAGGCTTTCCTTGGTGATGAGATCACCCTCATAATCATGATCTTGAATCACTTAATATTAAAATCAAATTAAAACATTTTAGTTGACTAGTTCCCTTTTACATGTTGGTTTCAAGTTGACCATACACAAGTCTTTGTAATTTTGTGTTAAATGTTCATGTATACAAGGATATCAATTTGTATTTGTTTAAACACACATATACATCTTCAAGCTCACAAAAAAATACAAATACATCTCTCAATATAAGGACATTCAAGAATATTCATTGACATTTAATCTACCATACACTCATTCTAGTACATGTGACTCACCTAACAATCACACTAAAATTCATGTGCATGTTTGAAGCATGACATCTATCACGGTATTTTTAAATACCACTAACTCGATAGAAAAATCCTTTGAGTGTAAAAGAGGCCATCATTGTCTAGAAGTCTATTTTCTAAGAATCCATAAGGAAAAAATTATAGATCATTAGATACCATGGTGTAAATAAAAAGCAAATTTGCAACCACAAACTAGATCCAAAATAATAAAGTTGACCAAACACAAATTAAAGAAGAATCTTCTAATTTTGATTCATACACATGATTGTCTAGGGCATTGATAGAGTTCAAGGTATATAGATCTCATTATCTTCATCAATTGAAACACTCTCTTCAACCACAAATTTGAGCAATCTCTATCTTTATTACTATTTATGGCATGATTATGCTGGAGACATGTGCCTCAAACTTACTAACCTGAACCTCCTGAGAGAAAAAAAATCGATGAGACACCTGGAATGTTTTGTCAATGAGCAACTTAGTTCTAAAGGCTCAAAGTGATCAGATTGGTGAGACTAATGGTCGATCTTGCCAATGGAAGTCATTGATGTGACTTGAACTGTCAGTGTGAGATTCCTAACTCTCGATGATGATAGAAGTTTGGCAGAAGAGTTCCACTGGGGAGACTCTTGTCGATGGTCATGTATCTACATTAGGGTAACATTGGTCTCCAGTAAGACCTGAGATCGTTGGACCGACATCTTGGCTCGTGTCAATGAGTTTGTTCTTGTTGGACATCGGTGTGACTCTTGTCAATGAGGTGTTCCAAACTGAAGTTAACCTTAAGGTCATTTGGGTGACATAAGACCTCGATGAGACATTTTGATCTATCTTTGATGGTGTTATTCTTGTTGATGGATTTGTTCCAATTGAACGTTAGTGTGACTCTTTCTAATGTGTGTGGTCTTGATGTTCTTTTGGGACATTGGGGAGAACTGGGCTTTTGTTGTGATATCTTAGATGTTCGTCGATAGTGTTGGTCATGTTGATGGGCTTGAAGGCGGACTGTGGTTGAATAGGTGCTGACTTGGGTTGACTACTAAGGTGTACAATGGTCATTTGAGGATTGTGCTAAGTAGGTAGTGATTGTCCAATGACTGGTAAGATCGATAATTTCTCAACAGAGGAAATTGAATCGAATCATTTGTACATAGAACGAATTAACCATGGTTGTTGGATATACATTGCAGTGTACTATAATAGAGGAAGGTTCAATGGTCAAATGATCTATTAGTTTTTTTCATTGTATATTGTGTAAGCATTGTAATAGTGAGACATAATGAAAATAAGGATTTGTCTTGTGCAAGTTTGATCACAAAAATGTTATTGTTGTGAAATTGACATCTGAAAGTGAAGTTGGAAGCTTTGCATGTAATTCATTTACTGTAATACAAAGAGACTTTACTTGGTGTGTGGGTTTTTCTCCTGTAAGGGTTTTTCCACATTAAATACTAGTATCAAATTCTCTGTATGATCTTAATTGTCTATTTTGGTATTCTAGTAATGTGCATCTTTAATGAACTGTAATTGTTTTTGAACCTATAGTCTACACTATTCCTCTTAGAATTAGCATTAGGAAGGCATTTTCGCACCTTTTCTTCCCTTACAAGTGGTATCAAAGCCTAGCTAGTTGTGTTATCCTTGTGGGTAGGGTTGGTTTTTTGTGTCAATTCTGAAGTGGCAGTTTTGTAGAAACTTGGTAATCTCGATTACAGATTAAGATGGCAAGCACATCAAGAAAGATTGAAATTGAGAAATTCAATGGTAGAAATTTTGAGTTGTGGAGACTCAAAATGGAAGACCTGCTAGTGGATCATGATCTTTGGCTTGTTGTGTCTGGAACAAAACCTTCTGGCATAAAGCAAGAAGGTTGGGACCTCGCAGACAGAAAAGCAAAAGGGTTGATAAGACTCTATTTAGCAGACTCTATTCTCCTGAATTTTCATGAAGAGAAATCTACATCTTCTTTGTGGAAGAAGCTTGGAGACATTTATCAAGGAAAGTCCTTGGTGAATAAGTTGTACTTAAGGAAGAAGTTGTACTCTTTGAAAATGGAGGAAGGGGCGTTTGTGGCTAATCATCTGAATATGATCAACACACCGATTGCTCAATTAACATTTGTGAGTGTGAAAATAGATGACAAAGATTGTTGTATGCTCTTGTTGTGTTCTTTGCTCAATTCTTGGGATCATTTAGTGATGGCGATTGGGAGCACAACAACACTTTCAAGATGGAAGATGTGGTTGCTTATTTGTTGTCAGAAGATATGTGAAGGAAATCTTCTGAGATGGTGAGGGAGGCTCTTGATGTTCAAGGCAAATCGAAAGAAAAAGGCAAGCAGAAGGATAAGAATCCCAAATCGAAATCAAAAGGGAGATCAAAGTCTCCTGGAAAGAAGTCCAAGGTGAAGTGTCATAACTGTGGGTAGCCTGGTCATGTCTGAAAGGATTGCAAAGAGGAGAAAAAGAAGAAGAAGAACTCTTCTAATAATGATTCTTCTCAGAGTGAAGCAGATGACTTCATTGCAGCCATAGCAACTCAGGCATCAGATGATGTTTGGCTAATTGATTCTAGAGCATCTTTCCACATGACATCCCAGAGAGACTGGTTCACACAATATGAAAAATATGATGGTGGAAGGGTGTATTTAGCAAGAAATTCATCTCTGGAAATTGTTGGTCGTAGAAGAGTCAGAATTTAATTTCCTGATGGAAGAATTAAGGGAATTGATGGTGTAATGCATATACTAGGTCTAGCTCAGAATTTACTTTTTGTAAGCAAGATGAATGATGTTGGAGTGCAAGTCTCATTCTCAAGCAATGGCTACAAAATGACTAGAGGCTTGATGGTGTTGGCTAGGGGTGCTTGAATTGGTACTCTGTACAAGCTGGACACACTTGATGTTCAATGTAACAGTGTCTCTATAAAGTCACAAAAGGTTGTTCATGTAGAGAAGGAGATTGAAGTTCCTATAGGGGAAAATTCTTTGGAAATTAAACTTCCTACAAAGAATACTATGCAAAGGCTCGGTCACATTGGTGAGAAAGGTTTAAAAGCCTTGAAAAATAAAAACCTAGTTGAGGGCCTTGAAGATTGTAACCTGGAATTTGAATTTTGTGAACATTGTATATATGGAAAACATCATCGTGTTTATTTTTACTCTAGTCCTCACAAATCTTCTGGTGTTCTAGATTATATTCACTTTGATGTTTTTGGTCTAGTAAATGTTTCTTTGTTATCGAAATCAAGATACTATGTTTCTTTTATTGATGATTATTCATGAAGGGAATTTGTATATTTTCTAAAAAGTAAATCAAAAGTGTTTAGTCAGTTTAAAGAGTTCAAGAACTAGGTTGAAAATCAGACTGGTAAGAAAATTAAATGCTTGAGGACAGATAACAGTGATGAATTATGTTCTACAAATTTTGAAAAGTATTGCAAAGACCATGGAATTAAAAGGCATGAAACAACACCTTAAACTTCTTAACAAAATGGAGTTATTGAAAGGTTGAACATGATATTGATGGAGAGAGTGAGAAGTATGTTGAGCAATACTAGTCTGGAGGAGAAGTTCTAGGCTAAGGCTATGGTTACAACATGTTACTTGGTAAATCAATCTCCCTCTTCAGCACTTGTTGATAAAATGCCTATGGAAGATTGGTCTGGCAAGAAGCCCTCTTTGAGACATGATCATGTCTTTGGCTATGAAGCATATGTTTATGTGCCAAATGAGAAGAGATATAAATTGGAGAACAAACTTGTTAAGTTTATCTTCATTGGCTATGACATTGGTGTGAAAGGATACAAGCTTTGGAATCTTGTGATTGAAAAGGTTGTATATAGCAGAAGTGTAATCTTTCGTGAGTTGAAACCTTCTTCAATGGATCTGCACTCAGAGATGAAGGAAGACAATGAGAAAAATGATGTCGAAATTCCTCTAACACCAAAAAAAGAGGACCAACAAATTGACAATGTACCTGAATCTGAAGAGAGTTCGAGTAGCTATAAGAGTTCTAAACAAGAAGAAGAACCACAACCTTAGCCTCAACTTGTGAGGAGGTCTATGTGTGAGAAGAAGAAACCTCATAGGTATGGGTTCTCTATGTTAGATTCTACTTGTGCCTATGCTTTAATTACTAGCACTGATGAGCCTAGGACTGTTAAAGAGGCAATTAGAATGCCTGATTCAAACTCTTGGTTGGAAGCCATGAATGAAGAAATGGAATCATTAGAGAAGAATAAAACTTGGAGTTTGGTGCCCTTTCTTGAAGGTAGAAAAACTGTTGGCTGTAAGTGGGTATTTAAAAAGAAAATTGGTTTGGATGGTAGTGTTGAAAAGTATAAAGTGAGGTTGGTTGCGAAAGGGTATTCCCAGGTAGAGGGAATTGATTATGGAGAAATATTTTCTCCTGTAGCTAAGTTGGCATCTATTAGATTTCTTTTGTCACTTACAGCAGCTTATGACTTAGAGATTGAACAGATGGATGTGAAGACAACATTTCTTCATGGAGATCTTGAAGAATAAATTTATGTCCCAGCCTGAACATTTTGTGGAAAAAGGTAAAGAAAATCTAGTTTGCAAGTCAAAGAAATCTTCGTATGGTTTGAAATAGTCACCTAAAATGTGGTACCAAAAGTTTGACACATTTGTACTTTCTTTGGGATTTGTAAGCTCGAAATCAAATCATTGTGTATAATTCAAAATTGAAAATGATCAAGTCCTTATTATTTCCCTCTATGTTGATGATATGTTGTTTATAAGAAATAGTAAGTTTATGATTTCTGATCTAAAATCTCAATTGTCTATAAAGTTTGAAATGAAGTATTGTGGTGCAGCAAGGTATATTCTGGGGATGGAAATAACCAGGAACAAAAAGATTAGGAAGCTCTAGCTCAGCCAAAGTAAGTATATTAACACTGTTTTGGAGAGATTTGGTATGACTAATTACAAGCAACTAGTTGTTCCAATTTTGTAGGGAATGAAACTACCAGTTGAAAATTGTCCAAAATCTCTTACTGAGATGGAGGACATGACCAGAGTTCCTTATGCAAGTGCAATTGGAAATTTAGTGTATGCAATGGTCTACACAAGACTAGACATTGCCCAAGCAATGGGAATACTTAATTGGTTTATGGAAAATCTAGGAAGGTCACATTGGGATGTTGTGAAAAGAGTCTTTACATATTTAAAAGGTACATCTTAGTACGCTTTGTGCTATCATGGTAACTTGATTGGATCGCAAAGATCTCTCAACATTTGAGGCTATGTGGATTCTAATTAGGCAAGGGACATTAACAGTCGAAGATCCACTAGTGGATATATTTTTATGTTGAATGGTGGTGCAGTTAGTTGGATGAGCAAGCGACAGACTATAGCTGCTCTATCCACTACTGAAGTTGAGTACATGGCAGCAACACATGCCTACAAAGAAGTTGTATGGATTATACATTTATGTTCCGACATTGGGTTCAGTGCAAGGAAAATTACAATTTGTTGTAACAATCAAAGTGCTATTTGTTTGGTGAAAAATCCAACTTTTCATGCCAGTATGAAACATATTGATGTGCAATATCATTTTGTACAAGATATGGTGGAGGATGGAAAGGTCTATTTAGAAAAAGTGGATACTCTGTAAAATGTTGTAGATGCATTGAAGAAACTGGTGAGCACATACAAGTACAAGTGGTGTCCTGATTCTATTGTCCTTGGAGCCCATGAATCTCAATAGTTTTTGAATGCTCTAGAGGTGTTAGTAAGATCTTCATCAAGTGGGAAATTTTTGGATACATGTGCCTCAAACTTATTGACTTGAACCTCCTAAGAGGGAAAAATCGGTGAGAAACTTGGAATGCTTTTCCGATGAGCAACTTGTTAATGGTGTTTTTTGCACAACACAAATTAGACAAGATGCAATATCCTATCTCTCTTGAAGGGAAAATCTCTATCAGCAAGCCTCAAGAGATAACCCCAAGGTATCTAATGTCAGGTCTTGACAATGCATGAACAACCCGGTGATAAATGTGAAAATGTTGGTAATCACAATGGGACCTTACTACAAGAAAAATGTTGGACCTTAATTTACCAGATCTAACAACATAATGAGATTTCAATCCTAAATTTAACCCAATAATCAAAGAAATAGAAGAAGATGAAGGCTTCAGAGAGATTTCTAAACTTAGTACTACTCCTAAGATTAACAATGCATGTGACAAACACATAAATGGACCAACCTCTCAAACAAATTTCTATTTAACCTAGATAAATCTACAATCTTATAGAAACAGTGCAATCTTCTATGGTTTTTTAAGATTTTCAAATTATGGACATTCACTCAAACAACCCCTTTTTAGTTGAAATGAACAAATATTCACAACTGAACTAAGCACAACGAATGTAAAGTCTAGGCTAACTTTGCAAAGCAACTAACAATCAGTTGGTTGCGAAAAGTATGGACTAAGAGATTGCTACAACATTCAAGTATTAAATCACAGACATTATTAAATTGAATCCAATCTAAGCATTAACCTTCTCAAAGCAATTTTAAAGATAGAAGAACACACACCATGCAAGACAAGAGAATAAGAATATGACACCAAATCACAATGTCATTACTTATATTTGAATCATCTACAGTAGCAACAATTTTTGGCCTTTTGTTACAATATTTGCATAAGAGCGACTAACTTCTAACTTGCTCTACTTACTTCCTTCTAACTACTTTGCTCTATCCTACTTCTATTATTTGACAACAACAAAAACGTCAACCCCTACAAATGAGGCGAAATACCCAATATATAGAATTCTCCCTCCTGAAAGCATGTAGGCCAGGATGAGTTTTAAAATAAAGATAAGGCATGGCAAGCTTGCCAAGAGAAATTTGAAATAGAATATAATATGCATCAAATGCATGCGTTTCATCTTAGTCGGTGTGGGATCCCACTGTAGCCTAGACAAAAGCTTGGCGACATAATGGGGAAGCACAAATATCGATGTAGCCTATGTTAACTCCCTCCTCCTTCATCTTTATTCTGACTCAACATTTCATAAACTTTCAAAAGCGTCCCATACATGTCAGCTATTGGTGGCAAAGGAAAAACCTTAAGTTGATTTTAAATGGATGTAATTTCTTCTCTCGACTGCTTAACCGACCTATCCCAGTCCACCTTGTGCACCATATACTTATCAATAACTGCCACATAGGTGGCCACATCATCTAACCAGTGCTCTAAAATGGGATCATCACCAAGCGATGCATAGACATCCTGCCACCATTCTCTCAATTGCTCTAGAATCAAGTGTTCGGGAGCAATCTTCCTCCTTCCTGTCATGATCTCAAAGAATGTAATAGAACTATTGTATACCCCACTTAAGGTATCCTCTATTTGTCTTCTTTGCTTGTGAATTGTCTTTAACGCTTTCTGTCTAATTTGTAATGCCTTGAACCACTCCCAGGGTTCAGTAGCCTTAGGAAAAGGAAGGATCTTGTCACTCACTAATCTATCCTTGGTGTATTCCATGATGGTCTTGGTTTTCTACAGCAGCAGGTCTGTGTCTCCTTTATCTTGTCCTATTACCTGCTTAATCCAATCCATCATCATTGCAGCATCCTTCCCTGTTGACAGGATTTCCTTAATGGCTTCATTACATTTTACTTGAACCCCTTTCAACCAATTGGTAGTGACAAGGGTGGAAGCTTTCATCCTTTCCAACTCGGTGATAGTCTCTTGAGGTAAAGGATTTGCAGCAGAGGAAGAAGGGTTAATGGATTGCAGGAGCTTCATTAATTCCTCCAAGCATTTCTTGAGTTTTTCATTTTCTTTCTTAAGTTCCTACTTGGTCTTCCTTTCTTTCCTCAATCGGTCCACAATAACTGTACTTGAGGCCTCATAGTCTTCAATATCCTACTCAATTAATGTAGGTCCTAGATTGAAATTTTGAATGTTGTAATCTTTCCCAACCACATCATCTCTATTCTTGTCTGAAGCAGGGGTGGTGATGTGAACAACTTAGTTGTGTGCCTCATCTCTTTCAATTCTCAAGATCACTCTGGCTTTCTTCTTACCTTTATCCTTGCCAATCTTTGCTAGCAATTCATCCCAATTAGGAGGTGTGTCTTCTAATACAACTTGTTTTCTCTTGATTTCTCTGCATAACCATTCTGGGACAGTAGGGTCCAGTTTCCCTTGACTCGATCCTGCTTCTGCTTGTTGACCTTCTGCTATCTCCTTCTCCAAATCTTATCTCTCAGGAGCCTCATCCTTATTCCCTTCCTTCTCAGGCTCAGGTGATGGAACCTTTTCTTCTTCTCTCTCATTTGAGTGAGACTCAACCTCCACATGTGCGATTGGGGACTCTGCATGTGCAACCAGGGGAGACTGTATTACCTTTTTGATTTTAGCTTGTACACTATAGAGTTCTCCTTCATGGAATTCCTCCCCTTCAGTGTCTTGATGTTCATCGACTTCTTCAGCATCGCTAGGTTCACTTTGGGCTTCATGAACTAGAGGAATGTCATCTTATTGCACATCAAGAGAAACAATTGGGGGGGAAGTCAGCCCTAATCACTCTATCCCTAGGAGAAGGGGTCCTAGATCTCCTTCTATATACCTTGGCTTTCTCCTCTGAACTTTCCACACTCACCACCGGTGGGGAAATTACTTCTCCTACAACCTTAGACCTTTCTTTCTATGATAATTTGACAATTATTTTCTTCTTAAGTGGAGAGGTATCAGTCTCATGGTTCTACTCTCCAACCTCCTCCTATTCAAATATTTTCGTTCTTGTTCTCTTCTTGGCCTTTGGCTTTCTTTGATTTTCTATTTCCTGAACTTCCTCTCCTTGGGCACTCTTTTTCTTGATCTTGGACAGAGAGTCCAACTTACCTTTACCCTTAGGGTCTTGCTCAGTTGACTCTTCAGAAGTGGAGTGGGAATCCAGATCTCCCATCAGGTTGTATGTGCATTTCACTCCCTTGTTCTCAAACTCCCATATCGTATGCTTGAGCTACATCCTGGTAACTTTGATGACTTGATCCATCAATTGTTTTAGCTCAATTTTCTCCTCTACCAACAAGTCCACAACACCAATTGGTATGTCCTTTACCGCTTCATAGGCATGATCTTGGATTAAATTTCCATCATCTTCCAATTGGTTAGGCACTGCCTTTATATTGTACAGTCTGACTGCATCCACTAGAAGCCGAGAGAATTTCTTCTTCCTGACCTTGTATTCATCACTATAGTTGGCCTAGTAGTCCTCCAAGTTCACCTTATGGTTGTACTCTCTACTGGCCTTCCTTTGAGCTTCACCAATGATATCAAATTTGTACCTCTTTGAGTGCAAAGACAGACCAATTGTACTTATTTCTTCCTCTGAAGCTTGGGCAGAAATAATTGAAGGACATGCCTCTCTAGTGCCAATCCTCAAGGGGAAATCTCCACCAAATCCTGTCTTGTGTTTTTCCTTCTTGACAATGGCATCAAAGTCACAAATTTGTCTAGTTACTTCCAGCAATAGAAGGTGATCAATGGGATACCTTGGAAATCCGTATGGGGCCCTTTGGCAGCCATCAATCTAAATGTAGGAGAAGGTTGGGAATTGAATGAACCATGCTCCATACTTCTTAATGAGCTCTTTGGCTTGATCTGAAATCCTGACATGTTCTACCCCTTGAAGCATCCTAGTGATATACATGGTGAATGCATCATTTTCCCTCCTGTAGTTTGAACCTCCCAAGTGCAGTTGAGGGAAAAATTTATAAATGACATCCTGCCCAAAGATTCCCTTTGTATCTAATCCTTTATATGGATGGAATCTTGCCAGCGCATAGGCCAGGTACGATGTCATTGTGGATGTCTTAGTCTGCAACACATTGGATAGCTGGTCGTGTAGCATTCTGCAAATCAAACCAGCCCAATGATAATTAATCAATTTTTATTTCATCCTCACAATGGCATGGAACATCCAATTTTTGAATACTCTTGCATTCCTTAATCCAACTACCCTGCTGAGTAGTGTAATAGCGTCATAGTATTCTTTCTTCAACTTTATCCTGAAAAGCTGCTTGGGAAGTTTAGAATAATGTGATTTGGGCTATTCTAGCCAGGAGTTGATGAATTGATGGGATTTAACAGTTTGGTCATTGTAGAATTCCCTCATGGACCCCATGTTGAACGCCACCACATGAGATCGGTCAGGCATATCAAAAGTTTGAGCAATATCAACATGGTTGATATTTTCTATTACCCTCCCTTGAGGACTGATAATCTTTTGAGTACCCTAGTCATAGTGTCTAGCACATTCTAGGACGAGCTCATAGCATTGTACAGTTGAGGGGAAACCAGCCACATATGCCAAACCTGAATCTCTCATTCTTCTAGCGACCAAGGGGAGGTCTTTAGCGACCATTCTTTCTTTGAACTCCTCATAATCCCATGACCCGACATTGGTATCAGTTACCTCTAACCAAATTGATGTGATTTTTCTCTCAGGAATATTGCTCTTAATGTCCATTTTGATTCTCTTTGCATCAGACATGGATGATCCAGTTGCTACCTTGTCAGACTCGGCCTACATTCACCAAGAAAAGCACCATAAAACCATAGGAAAGTATTATTAATTCATCAATACACCATTAGAATGCATCCTATGCAATTGAAGGCTCCTATATTTCTTATGGAATGATCACAACAAATTTTGGGGTTCAAGGCCACCTTCGGAATCTGAGCCAGAGAGGAATCTCGAGGAATTTTAGATTGATCGAATTCCAATTGAACAACCAAGAAATGCCTACTTAATCCTTAAACCTGAGCATGATCGATTAGTAAACCACATGGGAAATCCGAATATAATATGTAATAAGCATAAAATGCATCATAAATCATAGGAAAATCCATTTGTCTCATGTTCTGTTACATTCCATCCAAGTTTGGGAAAATTTGTGAGGGTCGGATTTCTATGATGAACGAGCCAGGGGAGACTTCAAAAAACTGGGGAGACACCAAATTTTAGGGAATTACAGACTCAGCATAGATCCACGGTCATGGAAAGACTTTCATTCAATCAGTGTATAAGCATGCTTCTCGGCTAAACAACTTTCATTCGGGAGGAAGTCACGCTGAGTGGGACATGTCTCACCAACTAGCACTTATAACAAATGATTTCGGTATGACTAATTGAGTGGTCGGAGTAAGGTCTCGATGAATGGTGGAAGTCTCACCGACTAGCGATGGTTTTGTCCAGACACAAGGTTTGCGATATAAGTCTGGGTGAACATTCTTTGTCTCACCGACTAGTGATATAACATAAGAAACCTTCAGTGTGAGAAAAACACTATCACAGTGAACGAATATAGGCTTAGGAGGACTTTTAGTATAACATCTTGTCGACAATATGTGATCTTCCAAAAAAAGATCTGGGCTCCCCAAGAAAAGAAGGCTTTGTTATGAAGTCCTGGCAACCATTAGGAGTCTCGCCAAAAGCAAAAGTCTTTGGCAAGAATAATGAACTTGCCAAAGGTCTCAGTGAAGTGGGGATGTCTTAGTGAATCAAAAAGGATGTCTTGGTATGACCAATAGAGCCCGCTATGAAATCCTGGTGAAAATAGGGTTTTTCTTGCCGAAGGCGTGTATGAAAATGTATGTCGATGAGAGACTTGTCCCTTTGGGGTGAAGTCATGGCGAACCATCTTGTCTCACCGACTAGCAATGAGTTCGGCTAGACACGAGGTTTGAGTTATAGGTCTTGGTGAACGACTCTGGTCTCAGCAACTTAGCAGTATAACACATACATTGGAATGACTAACAGGTGGTCGGGGTAATGTCTCAGTGAATTTTGGAAGTCTTAGCGACTAGAGATGGTTTCGGCCAGACACAAGGAATCCGCTATGAGCTCTTGGCTATGAGGGTTTGTTTCACTGACATAAAGACTTTTGACGTGAGACTTACAATGTCCTTTGATCAAATACAAACCCATCAAGGGTTTCAGCAAGACATAGGATGACCGATGTGACATCTCCCTGACTTCAAAGGGTCATAGCGAAGGGAATCCTGAAGGGATGGACTATCTCGAAGGGATGAAAAATTCTAGACTGCGACACAGAATCATGATTTTAACCAACACATCCAATCAATCACAAATCTCAAACGCCTAAGCCTAGGGAAAGTCAGGAATGGACGTTCCATAAATTTTCCTTGTATTCTAGGCCCGTTCAAGAGCACATTCACAAAAAATGATGATGCCCTAGGTTAAAATCCCATACATCCACCATTGAAGCATAGGCAAGCTTAAGACTATGGTAACTCAAATTCTGACACCATGCTAGGAAAAAGACATCATGATTTTTGAGTAAGCTTACTAAAATGCACATAGGTTAACCAACTCAAAAACCACTTGAAGGATCATAAATTAATCAAACACTACATAACCCTAATCATGAAGCATCAAATAATGCAAAAATTCAAACCCAAAAGGATTTATAACTTCAACTCACTATCTGCAATCATCAATCCAAAGCAATGCAAAGTGGCACATACCATTATAAAGTGGAAATCAATCCCAAAACCAGCAAATATGAAGAAGATGGTGTCCACGAATAACAAAGGCATGAACACGCCAGAAATGCTACCAAATCTACCAATTCTCAGTAAAATGCTCCAAAATATCAATCACATACTTGCAAGAAAGCAGTTCTCAGCTCAATGATGGTAAATAATAAGCATGATAGCATAAAAGATCCCTAACACTAAGTTAAATACATCCCTCAGAGCACATGTGAAGCCATTAATGCATTTGACAAGACAGCCAAATAAGGATTTCAAAAATCCAACAACAGGGTAGAATCCGGTGAAATCTAGCCCACGCAGAAATCTGCGAAGACCGAACATCTCCAAACAATAGGGTCCAGTCAGAGTCCAAGTAGGATTCGGGGAAATCCAACCGAGGTGGAAAATCCCAACTCTGAGTAAAAACCCGAACCACAGTCAAAACTAAATATTTTCAATGAAACTCAAGGGAACACTTAGGCAATCAAAAATAATCATTTAAGCACATGCCTAAATGGGACAAAACCTTGAAATGAAAGGGCCAAGATGCAAAACCAAAAAAAACAAGAGGGTCCCTACCTTCAACAAAGCATGTGTGCAAAAACTGCACAACACAACTTAGTTCTAAAGGCTCGAAGTGATCAAATTGATGAGAGTAATGGTTGATCTTGTCAATGGAAGTCGTCAGTGTGACCTAAACTATTGGTGCAAGGTTCCTAACTTTCAGTGATGATAGAAGTCTAGCTGAAGAGTTCCATTGGGGAGACTCTTGCCAATGGTCGTGTATGGTTCAGCATCAGGGAAACATTGGTCTTTGATAAGACTTGGGATCGTTGGACCGACATCTTGGCTCTTGTTGATGAGTCTGCTCTTTTTGGACATCAGTGTGACTCCTACCAATGAGGTGTTCCAAACTGAAGTTAATCTTATGGTCATCGGGGTGACATAAGACCTTGATGAGACATTTTGATCTATCTCTAATGGTGTTATTCTTGTCACTGAATCTGTTTGAATTGAACATCAATGTGACTCTTGCCGATGCACATGGTCTTGATGTTCTTTTGGGACATCAGGGAGACCTGGGCTATCATTGTGATATCTCAAATGTTCACTGATAATGTTGGTCATGTTGATGGGGTTGAAGGTGGACCATGGGTGAATGGGTGTTAACTTGGGTTGAATTATGAGGTATACGATGGTCATTTGAGGACTGTGTTGAGTAGGTAGTGACTGTCCAGTGATTGGTAAGATCAATAGTTGCTCAACAGAGGAAATTGAACCAAACTGTTTGTATAGAGAACGAATCAACCATGGTTATTAGATATACATTGCAGTGTATTGTAACAGAGGAAGGTTTGATGGTCGAATGATCTATTAGTGTTTTTCATTGTATGTTGTATAAGCATTGTAACTATGAGACATAACAAAGATAAGGATTTTTCTATGCAAGGTTAACTAGGGAAATGTTGTTGCTGTGAAATTGACATCTAAAAGTGAAGTTGAAATCTCTATATGTAATTCATTTACTGTAATACAAAGAGA
The DNA here is from genome assembly GCA_007258455.2 of Sequoia sempervirens. NCBI lineage: Eukaryota > Viridiplantae > Streptophyta > Pinopsida > Cupressales > Cupressaceae > Sequoia > Sequoia sempervirens. Next base: position 8,173 of record VDFB02131083.1, on the reverse strand, counting down.
CTTTACTTGGTGTGTGGGTTTTTCTCCAGTAAGGGTTTTACCACATTAAATATTGGTGTCAAATTCTATGTATGATCTTAATTATCTATTTTGTTATTCCAGTAATGTGCATCTTTAATGAACTGTAATTGTTTTTGAACCTATAGTCTACACTATGCCTCTTAGAATTAGCATTAGGAAGGCATTTTCACACCTTTTCTTTCCTTACAGATTATACTTTGTATGAGATTGTTTGATTTGAACCACTCTACTCCAACAACTTATTTAATCTATAAGTTATTTTTTTCTTAACTTTGTTTAATTAATTAAACTAGATTGTAACCTAGAAGGGAAGTTTTCTTTCCTTTTTTTTGTTGAACTTTACAAACTTACCTAACCTATAACAACACTAATTAGGTTTTTTGATTTACAATTCATTTCTAATTTTTTAATTTCCTAGATCTAATCTACTCTTGGCCTTTAAGCTTTATAGAGATCTATCTTGTCTTTTCATGATTTGGTGATTAATTTTGTGGCTTGTAAATTTGGGCCACCATACCCTCCCTTGATTTGACTTGGAGTTTATATTTTAGCATATTTTAGATATCATTTAAGACTAATATTTTGGTGAGATTTGATTCTTCCTTCAAAGGTTTCTAATTTTTATTTGCATAGCTTTAGAGAATCCTATATCCTTTGATAGAGACTTATTTGCATTATTATTTTCTTTGGTATTTCCAACCCAAAGGGTTGGACTTACATGTCAACACTCATAGACATGTTTTTTGCAAAATCTAAAAACTGACACAATATTGAGCATGATCTCCATCATGTTTGCACATCTTTCAATGTCAAGTTAAAAAATTGAAAGGAAAGCTAAGTAATGAGATTAACTTCCAAACATAGATCTAAGTAGGAGAGGGTTGCAAAACTTTGTTACTATTCCTCAATTTTTACCAATAGGCTCAATCAGGTAGGATAAATCATGTGACAGAGGTTTGAGAAGGCCAAATGGAACATTCACACAAGGGAAAAAGTCATGTATCTGATGCTAGGTCATGGGGAACTCAGTTGGGAGGCCTACCTTGTTCAAGTTCAGCATGAAAATCCTCTAAGGAGAGAGTCGCCAAGACCTTCTAGATGTCTGGCCGACTAATAGGGCTCTCATTGAATGAAGGCATCATTGCCATGAGGTCTGACCAACAAAGATTTGGTCTTGTCAAAAGGAGGAAATAGTCACATCGAGGAAATAAAATCATTTTGGGGAGATGTCTTGGCGATTGGTGAGAGTCTTAGCAAAAGGGGACGTTATCGGGTGAAGATACGCTATAACCTGAGGGGGCTTTGGTATAAAGTCCCACTGACAACAAAGGGTTTGATTGAAGCAGGATGCCTTCGGCGTATGTTTGGCGGCTTCGGTAGAAGGTCTTACCAATCGGGTGAGGTCTCACCAAAGTAAGGTGGTGTCGGCAAAGGGTCTTGCTAATATTGCAATATCTCCCTGACTGAGGAGAAAGTAAACTCATCGCCGAAAGAATAAGGAGCCCGACATGATGTCTAGCCAACAGGCCAGGCTCTCGCCGAAGTTGATGCCCTTGCTATGACTCCTGCCAAAGGGTTGTGGCTTTGGTATAAGGAATAAAGACTGGGGAGATGTCCCGATGACCATTAAGAGGTCTCCTCGATATGAAATGTGTTCACTAGAAAATGAAGGCCTCGACATGAGGTTTGGCCTAAGGAGTGATGTCACATGAAAACAGAGTGCTCCCAGCGAAGGATGGTCATCTTGGGAAAATGTCTGGCCGATAGGCCAATTTCTCGGTGACAATAATGAAACCCAACAGGAGTCTCCCTTATAACAAGTGTCTCACTAAGGGGATGACACATTTGGTATAGGGTTGTGCCCTCGGAAAATGGTCTTACCGATATGGTGATCTCTCCCCGACAAAAAGGGTGGGCTCTTGGTGAAGGTTGGTGTCTTTACCAGAATGTCTTGCAAAATTTAGGAGGTCTCCTCGACATATTTGACATCAGTGTAGCTTCCAGCCATTAGAGTAATGTCTTGCCGACATGGTGTGGTCTCAACGATGGAAGTGGGTATTGATATGACTAATGGACATTGCTATAAAGTCTTCCCAACTTTCAGGTGTCTCGCTAAAGAATGAGGGGCCCGACAATATGTTGAAGTGAGCTCAGAGAATGAAGAGAAGGTTGGTGGAAGGTCTCACTGACCAAGCAAGCTCTGGCCGAAGTGGAATTGGAGCTCACCAAGAGGTTGAAGGCTTTGCTATGAAGTCTTGTTGACCCAATATGGTCTTACCGAGGTGAATTCAGTGGGGTTAAAGAAAGCAACTCAACTAAATGTCTTACTGACCCAATAAAGTCTCTCTGATAGAGTAGAGGGAGCCTATTAGAAGTCCTTGCCAAAGCAAGGTGTTTTTGCCATGAGGCCACACCATCAGAGGAAAGTCTCACCGAATGAAATCTTAGAGTTTGAGGGAAAAGAGGAGTCATCGTTATGAAGTCCCAGTGACCGGTAGAGTCTCCCCGAAATGGATGCCTTTGCTAAAGAATGGGGAGTTTGACATGATGTCTCAATGAAAGAAGTACATCTTGCCGATGGTTTCAATGATATCGGTATGACTTTGCGAATTCGATAGGAGCTCTCATCGATAGTGTCATGTTATGTCGATAGCTTCAGAGGGGCATGATCACATCAGTGAGACACTTCTAGTGTCTTGCTGAGATGCGATTCTAACTAAGTGTGCTTTTGACCGTTGAGGAATCCATGTGGAATGTGCCCAGCCAATCAGAGAGAGCTACAGGTGAATCCTTGGCAGCTTGACCAGTGCCAAGGGGATCAACAGAGTGAATCGACATGGATTGGCTTTGAAGCATTCAAAGCAGCTCAATAGGGGATTCAAAGGTGGACACGAGGACTAGAAATGAATGCGATGGCTATGAAAGATCTGAAGGCTTCTCCAAGAAATGATCCTTCACCGACATGGACAACAAGGACACATAGGAATGCAAAATTAATTTCAGTCAAAAGATCTAAGGATAGATTTTTCTAAGGACTGGTATTTTTGTAAACCCTAAGGGCCTGACACACTTTTGGTATATAAGGCATTTTTTGCCTTTTTGTATGCAGTTTAGATTATGCATTCTCAAGATTCAATGATTTTTTAACAATCCTTTCTCAGTTATGTATGCTTTGTAACTCAACTGGAATCTAAAATACAACACAGAGTTTACCTTGGAAGCTATTGTTAATGTTTGTATTACTCTCATTTCTCTATTTTAGATTATGCAAGTTCTCAACTGTGTATTTCTACTTCTGTATTCATACCTTAAAGTTGTGAAATTAATCTTTCCTTCTTAAGATGCGTTTGTAGATCAAGCCTTTCAAGAATTATGCATAAGTCTAAAGGGGTTATGTTGAGTAAGTGAAACAGTTGTCGTTAAGTTTTCCCAGTGTATATTCATCTTGTTTTATTCCATGATTTCTTATCAATGCAGTGTATCACCATAGGATTTAACTTTCATTTGTATGCATTCTCCTTCTCCCTTTCCCTTATAGAATTAGTAGTTAGGTGATACTACCAACTAGGAAGTTGTCCTTCTCCAGAGGTTCATTTCAACTTCAGGTGACCCACAGCCTTGAAACGATCCCATGTTTCCCTAGAAGGATCAGTTTTATAACTTTGCATAGGGTGCACTTCTAGGTGACAACAGTTTTTGGCATGCCTAGTGGGACTTTTTCCACTTGATATTGTTGGTTGGGTATGCAACCAGCAAGTTTAGGACTTCACAAAAGTCATTCTGGCATACTTGGCTACTCCATAAAGAGGAAGAACTTTAGAATTAGTGCCTTCTACAGTTTATGAGAAAAGTTCAGACAAGGAGCAGCTTAGTTCCTTTCAAATATTTGTAGCTATCACCACCCAGAGGACAAGGCAAAGCGATAGAAAGGGAAGGAACAATAATTATATATACTAGAAGAACTAAATCCACTCCTCCATCTGTAGGATCTCACACTGTTGTCCAACCTTTGGTTTCATCTAGAGTGCTAGTAAATTTACCTCTGCCACCTCCAATGGCCGCTCCAAGGAATCAACCCTTTGTTTCTTTTAATGGAGGGAGCCCCTTGAATTTGGCACAGCCCAATGGCATCCCAATGGTAGCCTTAAAGAGTCTACCAACCTTCACAGGGGAAGATCAAACTACCCCGATTGAACACATGCGAGATGTGGCTTTGTTATGCAGAGTCCATCACATAACCTAAGAGGATGTTTCAGTAAGATTACTAGCTACTTCACTGAAAGGAAGAGTTGTGTAATGGTATAGGGGCTTAGCAGTTGGTTCAATTGCAACTTGGGACGAATTTGGAGACAAGCTGCATTAACAATTTCAAGACGGGTTTGATAACTTGTCTCTATTGGAACTGTGATAGGTCGAATAGAGGTGTTAGAAATCAAGCAACAAGTTAAAGAGTGTGAATAAACAACTTAAGACAACCTACACTTCAAGATTAGCCTAAGTTGGAAACAATGCAAGACAAAGCAACGAAATGGAACTTTATACCTTGTGTTGAGTTGATCCTTTGGTTGGCCCTTCGATCTTTGATGTGTATGCTCCTTGGATGGCAAGATGTAAGCTAAATGATGTTGTGAGGATGAGTGCAAGTGGATGAAAATGAGAAAATGGCTAAGCATGAGTTGAGAAACAAAATTGCAAGAGTTTGGCTAGCACAAATGATCTCTCTAAAATGAGAGAAAAGAGGGGGTATTTATAGGATTTTTGGGAAATCCTAGGGGAAATGGACGGTTGAGATTGATCCACCAAATATCAAGATGTAGGGCTAAGGTGAGTTGAGAACTCACAAGCCCTCACATCTTGACATGTGGCATGGGAGATAGCCCTAAAGGGTGAAGTGGACATGAGGTGGAAGGAGAAGGACATGACATGGAGAGGGGTACAAAGTACCTTGGGATTGGACAAGATCTCCTCATAAAGGAGGTACTTGTCCCATGTGGGTGAGAGGACAAGTGGGGAATTAAAAATTCCTCAAATATCCTCATGGGAAGATGGGAAGGAATTTTAAATTCCAAAGGGTGCATTGGGGGATTAAAAGGTGAATTAAAAATTCACATAGGGAAGGGAGATGCCTTGTCAAAAAAGAAAAGCATTCAAGAGGGTTGACCAAGGACACATGTCATAAAGGACATGGGGAAGAGAAAAGGAATTTAATATTCCTTGGAAGGATAAAAGGAATTAAAAATTCCTTGAGAGGTTGATTAGGCTAGCTGATGAGGGGTTAGAGGAAGGTTAGGTGGCTAAGAGAGGTTAGAGGCCAACTTGCAAAAGTTGGAGGATGTGACACATCCTAATCAAGGATTAGGCATGTGCACATCCTAATGATGGGATTAGAAGAAGGATTATGATAAGATAAAAATGATGGAGGATGTGACATGAGGGGAATTAAATAAATGGAATATTTATTTAATTCAATTGATGGAAGGAGGATTAAAGAGATAAGGTATTATTGATTAAATACCTTAGGGATTTGGCAAAATTAAAGATATTAATTAAATAATAGCAGTATTACTTAATTAACGAAAATAAGATGAAAGAGGATGAATTTGGATAAATTGAGTGTCCAAATTTAGACATCTCATTTTGCCCCTCTTTGAGATGGTGTTACGAAGTAGCATCATTTCAAAGAATGTTAAAACATAGAACCTAGAAGAAGATGGTTAGATTGGCAAAGATGCCCCAGTCATTCAAAGAAGTGACTAGGAAGGAAGATGATGGGGGGAAAGATGAAAGTTAGGGATGAAGGATGCCCCCTCGAGAGGACATGCGGGTTCAAGAGAACATGAGTGTGCTCTCGAAATGGATGAGATGATGCAAGGGGAGTCGAAGAAGATGATGCAAAGCAATGGAAGATTGGGAGGGGAGTGTGATGAAGGATGAAATGCAATCTAAATGCAATTTTCCATCATCGAAGCACTGATTGTTGCTATAGCAGAAGACACGAGACACCAAGGTATGAAGAACCAGGGCGTATTAGTGTCAAATGCATAAAACAAAACATAACAAACAAGAAGGCTATCCCAACACCCCAAGGTCACGGTGACCTTGGTCGGGCCAGGTATTGGGATAACCACAAGCACACAAGGATGCCCCAGCATAACACAAGACCTTGGGGATCTTGGTGGGTACTACGTGGGACAACCGAGAAAGAAAAGATCAAGATACACCCCTATGTTGACAAGTCAAAGCACACCATGATATGATGGATCAAGGCGACCATGACAAGTGATGATAGGGAGCTCAAATGATAAACAAAATCCAAAAGCATCAAAAGATCACAATGAATTTCAAACGTCCTTTGCCATAGGATCAATCAGGGGGATGGATGGGATTGATGAGGTATGTTAGGAAGGATGCATCCTATTGAGACCGATGATGGATACTAAATTAAAAGATTGATATGACGCAGGATATTTAGAACTGATTGGATCTGATGGTACAAGTGGATCTTGTTTGTTAAGGACCAGTGAGATAAGGGCATAGCTTGATGACGTGACACAAGAGACATGACACAAGACTGACACAAGACAGGAGACTAACACATCCTAGCGACCTAGGGGCTCGGGAGTCGATCAAAGATTAGCCTTGCCTACGTGGAAGCGCAGAGCCCTCGTAGTTTGACAAAAGGCTGACGATAGACCATGATAGAGATTTTGATGGAGGACTAAGATAGGATGGAGACCAGGAGAAAAGTGGACAAATATAGACTGATGATGGATGGAACCCCGGGGGCAGATCAAATGATCGACCTTGCCTACGTGAAAGCGCAGGGGCGACGTAGTTCGACAAAAGGCCAAAGACAAGTGATGGATGAAAGATGATGAGATAACCCTAGGTAAGGGGATAAAATGATTGGACTGACACAATGGGACAACATAGACCTATGGGATTGGATAGGATGATGGTGACTATACAAAGTTCAGGGATGGGATAGTTATCCAGATCATGAAAAGAGGGATTGGGAGAATGATAGGATGGATAAATGAATGATGAGATATAGGCTATAGCGAGATACCAATGACAAGGGATTATGAGATGGGATGAAGGGAGAGGATGGGGGGAGGAAAAGGATTGTTTGGGTGGATTGGATAGAGGGATAAGGATTTGGATGAGGAAAAGGTGACCAGACGGATAGATTACTAATCCTTGGAACTAGAAGGTGAAGGGTGGGAAAATATGGAAGATTACGATTGATGAGAGTGTGAAATGATAGGATGTTTGATGAAGGTTTGAGATGATAGGAGGGTGGATGAAGTTTTGAGATGATAGATGAAGGTTTGAAATAAATGAATGGTTACATGGAATGAGTGAATGGATTGATTAGAATGGAGGAATATGACCAAATTGAATAAGATGGAGGGAGGAATTGGAAGACTTTGTTCGATATTCAAAGATCTTGACGGCAGAGGGGTTTGGGTAAGCTCAGATTGGGATAAGATTAAAGCTCAGATGAGGATAAGATGAAAGCTCAGATGAGGATTGGATTGAAGACTAGAATGATTGAAGGATATGAGTGGACATTATTCTACACCGACTTCTAGGGTTGAAAGGGCGTAAAGTGTTGACAATCAGATTTGTCCAAATTTGGCAATTTTTAAAAATTGTCAAATTTTGCCATTTTAGGAAACTTCATGGTCGTATGTTTGAGAGTCCCAATTTTTTCCAAGAAATACCCATTGGTGAGATAGGATGAATTGCCAAATAACATTCTAGATTCGGGATATGCATTTTGAGTTATGAGTGAAAACAATTTTTCAAAATGCTGGAGAAAAACACTAAATTGGGATTTTGAGGGTCAAGATGAAAGTTTGAGGCCCCGAAAATGGGTCAAAATGGGTTCCAACGACTTTCAAGAAACTTGTTGGAAATCCACTCGTTATCTCATAACGCAACCACCCGTCAAATTTCAGCTCAAACGGACACCCGAGTCAAAAGTTATGGCCCCCAGAAGTTTTGGTGTAAAAATCAAAACCCTAAAAAATATGGTTTTTCGATAAATTTTAAAATTTCAAGACATTGGTTTTGTCCGGGACGACGAAAGAAAAAATGGGTAGGAAATTTTTTTTTGCTAGTGGCCTTGGATTTAGCGCCAGAGGGG